>CAUYQV010041349.1:0-18193 GCA_963574575.1 Galagoides demidoff
GGTCCCAGCTACTTGGGAGGCAGAGGCAGGAGACTCGCTTGAGCCCAGGAGTTGGAGGTTGCTATGAGCTGTGATGCCATGGCACTCTACCCAGGGGGATAGCTTGAGGCTCCGTCTCAAAAAAAAAAAAAAAAGAACAAAAATGTTTTGAGAGTGGCTCGGCACCCATAGCACACTGGTTATGGCACCAGCCACATACACCGAAGATGGTGGGTTCCAACCCAACCCAGGCCAGCTAACCAACAATGACAACTGCAACAAAAAATAGCTGGGCGTTGTGACATGCGCCTGTAGTCCTAGCTACTTGGGAGGCTGAGGCAAGAGAATAATTGCTTGAGCCCAAGAGTTCGAGGTTGCTGTGAGCTGTGACACCACAGCACTCTACCGTGGGCAACACAGTGAGACTCTGTCTCAAAAAAAAAAAGTGTTTTGGGAGTAACTGGAGAATACAGTTTAAAACATGAGCAAAACATCTCTTTATACCCATCTCATTGATAGGAAAGGAGGAAGTCGAGTGCTGCCAAGGATATGGGGAAATGAGAACCTTATGCACAGCTGATGGAGATCAAATTGAAATAGCCATTCCACATATTTAGTGGAGCCAGGCTTGGTGGCTCACACCTGTGATCTAGCACTCTGGGAAGCTAAGGCAGGTGGATTGCATGAGCTCAGGAGTTCAAGATCAGCCTGAGCAAGAGTGAGACCCCCTGTCTCTAAAAAAAAAAAAAAAAAAAAATCACCAGGTGTTGTGGTGGGTGCCTATAGTCCCAGCTACTTGGGAGACTGAGGCAAGAGAATCGCTTAAGCCCAAGAGTTTGAGGTTGCTATGAGCTGTGACACCACAGCACTTTACCCAGAGCAACAAAGTGAGACTCTGTCTCAATAAATATATAAATAAACTTTTAAAATTTTTAATAAAAATTTTTAAAATTAGAAATAGAAACAAAAATTAAAATTTTTCAAAACAGAATATACACTTTGAATTGTACAAAGTCCTCAGGGATAAAACCCCATGTATTTTGTATTGCTGAGTAACAAAGTATCACAAATTTAGTGGTTTGAAACAACAGTTATTTATTATTAGATCATAGTCTGTAGCAGAAGTCTAACTGCATTCTCTACTTAGGGTCTCACAAAGCCGAGATCAAGGTGTTGGCATACCTATATTCCTTTCCGGAGGCTGAGGAGGGAAAGAATCCAGTTCCAGACTCATTCAGTTGTTTCATAATCCATTTCCTGCACTTGTGGGTCTGAGGTCTGCATTTCCTTGTTGGCTATCAGTCAGGGCTGGTCTCTGCTCCTAGGAGACACCCACACTCCTTCATCTCATGGCCCCTTCCACCTACAATGTCAGTGACACCATGTCCATTCTTCCTTGTGCTGCAAATCTTTCCAGTTCTCTGTACTTCTGAAGGGGCTGTGTGATTAAATTAGGCCCACCTACCTGGATAAACACCTTATATTAAAGTCAACTATGTACATAACATATATGTGTGTGTATCATTACATATAAGGCCAACTATGTAGAAATAACATAATCATGAGAGTGACAGCTCATCAAAAGTTCCAAGGATGAGAGCCTGGAAACTTAGGGAGCCATTTTTAGAACTCTGCCTACCACTACCTCATTTCATGAGAAGTAACTCTGCCTACCTACCACTACTCATTTCATAAGAAATAACATAATCATGGGAGGGACAGCTCGTCACAGGTTCCAAGGATGAGAACCTGGAAACTTAGGGAGCCGTTTTTAGAACTCTGCCTACCACTACCTCATTTCACTCAAAGTGACCACCACCCTGTCCCCCTAAGTACACTTCCCTGTGGAATGCAGTGCATGTCCAGAGAGCAATTCAAATAGAGCAAGCTGGCCTCTGAGCCCAGAAATCCCACCTCAATTGAGAAAGGCTCCCAAAAGGTCTATAATTTTGGCCTGGAAGAACAAGTTATCAGTGGTAATAAGCAAGGAGCCTAGATAGAGTGAAAAGGAGAAGAGAAACCAGAATGTCAGAAGTTTGGCCAGAGAAGTAGCTTGGGCTACCCTGAAGAGGACCTTGAATCTCAGAGAAATAGCATTTTGAATGTCATTTAGAAGAGTAAAGTTCTGTCTTGGCACCTGTAGCTCAGTGGCTAGGGCGCCAGCCACATACACTGGAGCTGATAGGTTCGAATCCAGCCTGGGCCCGCCAAACAACAATGACAACTACAACCAAAAAATAGCCAGGCTTTGTGGCAGACACCTGTAGTCCCAGCTATTTGGGAGGCTGAGGCAAGAGAATTGCTTAAGCCCAAGAGTTTGAGGTTGCTGTGAGCTATAATGCCACGGCACTCTACCCAGGGTGACACAGTGAGACCCTGTCTCAAAAAAAAAAAAAAGTGCAAAGTTCTCTAAGGTGGGGGACATACACCCCAGCAAGTCATAAGATCATCCATTAGAGTGGGAAGAAAATATTAGAATATGTATAAATATATTTTTAATTTCTTTTCTTCAGATATTCATTTAGGGATATGTTGTATAACATATATATAACACATTCATACAGTTGTACATGTGTATGAGTCACTTATCACTGCAAAATAATCATCCCCAAAGTCAGCAACTTAAAGCAATGAATATTGCTCATCTCACCCTGATTCTTAGGGTCAGGAAGGTACAGCTCAGCTGATCGATTCTGGCTCACAGTTTCTCACAAGGGTGCAGTCAAGATGTCAGTCCATGCTATATTCATTTGAAGACTTGGCCAAGACTGTTAGATCAACTGCCAAAGTGACTCATTTGCATGGCTGGCAAGTTAGTGCTGGTAGGAGGCCTCAGTTCCTCATTACGTGGATCTCTCCACAATGTTGAATGTCCTCATAACATGGTCTCTGGCTCCCCCAGAGCTGGTGATCCAAGAGTACACTTTCTTTTATGACCTAGCCTTAGAAGTCCAAGGCCCAGCACAGTAGCTCATACCTATAATCCTAGCACTCTGTGAGGCCGAGTTGAGTCAATGGCTTTAGCTCACGATTCAAGACCAGTCTGAGCAAGAGCAAGACCTTGTCCCTACTAAAAAAAGAAAAACTAGCCCAGCATGGTGGTGCACACCTCTAGTCCCAGCTACTCAGGAGGCTGAGGCAAGAGGATTGCTCAAGCCCAAGAGTCTGAGGTTGCTGTGCAGGCACACACGAAATGTTCCACTCATGCTATTAGTTTTATTATCCCCTCTAGAAGCACATCCAAGAGGTGAGGCAGACCTCGAGTGTGGGAAGAAGGGGAAAAAGGGAAGGCTGGGATCAGGATGGCAGAGAACATCTCCTCAAACTCCAGAGGGTGGGTTAGCAACTTCAGTGGGACAGAGCTGGGTTTCCAGGGGTGTTAAGACAGCCCTTTCCTCTTCTATGGAGACCTGGGGTCTGAGCTAGTTCAGCCCTCATCTACCCCTCTCAGACCTTGGGTTTGGGATGAGCTTCCCTTGCTCTGCCCCAAATTCAGAGTTGGGACTACACCTTATACCTCTCTGCACTGAGTCATCAGCACATCTCCGGATGAGGTGACTGACAAACAGGCAGCAGGGGCAAAACTGAGGCTGAGTGCTGGGCTTTGCAATGGTCCCATATCTTAAGAGAGGTTGAGCAGCAGCTCAGGACCTATAGCTCAGTAGCTAGGGTGCCAGCCACATACACCAGAGCTGGTGGGTTCGAACCCAGACTGGGCCTGCCAAAGGATGACAACTACAACAACAATAACAACAAAAAAAAAATAGCTGGTTATTGTGGTGGGCACCTCTATTCCCAGCTACTTGGGAAGCTGAGGCAAGAGAATCACTTAAGCCCAAAAGAGGCCAGAGAGATGCTCTTGGACTGGAAGGCTCAGCGCTAGGGGTAGAGGCAAGGGAAGAGGAGGTCACTGGAACCAGAAGGAGGAACTGACCTTCCACAAGAAAGTTTAGGATGTGAGTCGACACACCCCACCCAATGTCTCTATAGTGGACAAGAACCTGGCTGGGTGGGGTCTGAGCTCCCCTCTCCAGCAGGGTCCTTCTCCCTCCTGGAACTTCCTCCCAACTTCACTCTGTCACCCCAACTACACCCTAACTTTTCAGCCTTGGGACAGCCAAGATGCTACAACCCAGGACCTCTCTATGCCTCTTTCCTACTTTTAGAAGGTAAAAAATGTTTTAAACTATAAATGATTAGCCAGGTATGGTGGTTCACGCCTGTAATCCTAGCATTTTGGAAGGCAGAGGCAGTTAGACTGCTTGAGCTCAGGAGTTTGAGACCAGCCTGAGCAAGAGACTCCATCTCTACTAATATAGAAAAATTAGCCTGGTGTTGTGATGAGTGCCTGTAGTCCCAACTACTGAAGAGGCTGAGGCAAGAGGAGTGCTTGACCCCAACAGTTTGAGGTTGCTGTGAGCTACGTCACCACTGCACTCTACTCAGGGCAACAGAGTGAGCTTCTGTCTCAAAAAGAAATAAAAAATCTCCTAAGGATTTCAAATTTTAACTTTCAGGTTTACTCAGTAACCAAAAATAGACCAAGAGGCTGATAACAATAATCATTAGCCTTTCCTACAGTGTCCCAGACACTGTGCTAGAATTATTACATGCATTAGCTCCTTGATTCCCCATAAAGATCCAGCAAGGTTACTCCCATTTTACAACTAAAGAAACTGAGGTTTAGAGAAGTTAAGCTCTTGGCCCACAATGACAGCAATGACACCACCATCATCTCTCATCTTAATCTCAGCAGCAACCTACCTGGCTTAATATTGCCCCCTACTGTGTACACCTCACCAGCACCCAGAGTAATTCCCAATGCTCCAGCCTTTAAAAGCTTGGGGCATTTTTTTTTTCCTTTTTTACAAGAGTGTCTCACTCTGTTACCCCAGGCGAGAATGCTGTGTGACCTCAGCCTAGCTAACAGTAACCCCAAACTCCTGGGCTCAAGTGATCCTCCTGCCTTAGCCTCCCTAGTAGCTGGGACTCCAGGCACCTGCCATAACACCAGGCTAATTTTTTTTCTATTTTTAGTAGAGGTGGGGTCTTGCTCTTTTGAGGCTGGTCTCAAACTCCTGAGCTCAAGGGATCTTCCCACTTCAACTTCCCAGAGTGCTAAGAATACAGGTGTGAGCCACCAAGCCCAGTCTGTTGTGGCACCTTGAATAAATCCACACAAAGTCCTTGCTTATTTCTCTGACCCATCTCCTATTTCTCTCCCAGCACCACTCGGCTCCACACCACTGACTGCGTTCTGTTCTCCAGTCTTTCAAACTTGCTCCTCCCAGGCTGTTCCTCTACTTGGCACACTTTCCCCACCCCAGTCTCTGTCATCATTCAGTTCTCAACCCAAATGTTGCTACAAGAACAGGCCTCCCTGACAGCCCTGACAAAACTAGCAAGGACACGAGCTCTGCTATTAGGCAGGGAAGGTGATTCACATTTGTTTCTTCCTATAGTCTTTCATCCCCATTGGATAGACTCAGTGTTCTCTAAGGACAGGCTTAGAGAACAGGAGGCCTGTTTGCCTTCCCTGCATTTACAACACTGCCTAGAACCAAGAACAATCCACATTAAGTATTTGTCAAAAGAAATAAAGGAGTTGGGGAAGAAGAGAGGCAGGATTTGAGCCCAAGTCTGGGAGCTCAGTCTGCTGTCCACTAAAGGACAGTGCCCCCCCTCCCTCCACACACCTAGGGAAGGGTTCCCCGCGAAAAATACATCCCAAACTGCAACTGTGCTTCCACCTGAGAAGTATATGGAATGAAATGGGAAGGGAGGCCAGGTGTGGTGGCTCACGCCTGTGATCCTAGCACTCTGGAAGGCCTAGGTGGGTGGATTGCCTGAGCTCACAGGTTCGAGACCAGCCTGAACAAGAGCAATACCACAGCTATAAAGATAGCCAGACGTTGAACTGGGCACCTGCAGTCCCAGTTACTTGGGAGGCTGAGGCAAGAGGATCACTTGAGCCCAAGAGTTTGAGGTTCTGGTGAGCTATTATGCCATGGCACTCTACTAAGGGCAACAAAGTGAGACTCTGTCTCAAAAAAAAAAAAAAAAAGAAAAGAAAGAAAGAAAGAAAAAGAAATTGGAAGGGAACTTTTTAAAAAAAACCATATGTACTTCTATATTTATTCGCAACTTTTTCAGATATATGTATGAATTACAATTTTTTAAAATGCATGCAAAACTAGGTGATTCTACCCCTTCGAGGTAAACTGTCCTGTGTCTTAGATCAAGACACGTTACCTGCATACACCTTCCTCAATTCCCAGATTTCTCCCTTTAGCTCCCTGTGGTAGAGAACATCAACACAGCCTCAAACCATCTGCTCTTAGGCAGAACCAAACAAAGAGAAGGATTATTTGAAAAACATCCTCTGAAGCAGCACTTCTCCACCAGCAAGACATCTGAATCACCTGGGAGCTTCTGGCAATGCAGACCTCTGGTCCCACTCCCAGGATTCAGTGGGTTGGATCCAAAATGCTACACAGAAAATTCTGCAGGGTAATCCACAGAGAGGGGAGTGGTATAAGCAACACCCCTTCAGGAATCTCTGCCTCTATCCTTGGATCACTTTAGGCTGGGGCAGCAAGAACCAATTCTCCACTTTGGTCAGGAATGGCTACTAAAACTGCCCTTTCTGCACTATTCAAGATTTAACCATCACAACTCTTATGGACCTCTGGTTCATCCTTCTGTACTGGGGCCTGAAAATCAGAGGGAGAAGGGAATGGATCACAGCTGGTGCTAGTAGCAGCTTTTCCGCCACAGCTGAGGTCTTCCTAGTAGAAATTTGTCAAGCACATGAACGGTGGCAGAAGAAAAATTAAGAAGCACCATTCTATATAGTAGGATCTGAGAAGCTTCAGTTAGGATTTAGGGAAATCTGACTCCCTTAAAGAACTAAAATTTTTCCTCCTTTATAATAAAGAATTATGTAATGGATCACTTCCCTTTTTGCCCTGGCTACCAGGAAGCTCAGGGATCACATTTACTTTCACGGCCAGTGCATCTGTTTCTCTTATTTTTATCTTTGGCATTGAGGTTCTGTTGTCCTACCTTCAATATGTGCAAAGCCACCTCAAATCTTTACTATAGCGATGGAGCATAAAGAAATCTAATGAATATTCACATAGCATTTCCTACCAGCAAACTTCTGTACAGATCATCTCCAGAGCCCAGCTCTGTCCACACTCCACAAACACAAAGAAAGTAAGTTTCCTCTGTGTCTTCCTTTAAGGACCACTGGGCCACCCAACAGGACTGAGACAGCCCAGGGGAGTTCCTTAATTACCAGTTCTGTCCATGGCCCCTTTTCCAAGCCAGTTTATTCTCTTTAGGTTGGGGTAAAGAAGGATCCATACATCCCTGTGGCTCCACCCTGTCTCCCTCCACACCCAGATCCCAAATAACCAGGCCACACACCAAGTTTCAAGTATCTGTCTCTTCCTTTCACTCTCTCAAAAGAAAAAATAAATAAATTGCAGAAGGCGGCAGCATTACCAATCTTCCCTGGCTCCCAGACACCCGACCCCCAGACCCCTGCCCCCCACCCTCCCTCCCACATTTCCCAGTCCCTAAACCCATCCCTCCCCTTTCCCCCCCAAAAAAAAAAATCCCAGGAAAAAAAAAAAAAAGCCACAGTTAGACCTTCCACTCATGCAAACCGGCAAAGAAAAAAGGTGGGGAGCATGTGGAAGGCAGGGGGTCCACAGTGGAGTCCCCTACTTCTCCCCCCAAAAACCACCTTTGAGAAGAAAAAAAGTGGAAAAAATAAATGAGAAATCAAGGGACATGGAGAGCCATGATGAGGGCAGGGGTGACCTCAAACCCTGCCTCAGGAGAGAGCGGAGCCTATGGCCCTGCATCCCTGCAGCGAGTGCTCCTTGAGGGGGGCCCTGACTTCTGGAATGTGTGTGGGAGAAGATGGGGGAGGGCAGGTGGCCCCATGGGTGTGTGTGTGCCTTGGGGGCAGGGAGGGAGTAGGGGTCCTAAGGAGCAAGGGCTCAGAACCAGGAGCCCAGCTCCCTCCCAGACCCCAGATTCCTGGGGTTCAGGAGCCCAGTTCCGGGGTGCAGGGATACATGCAGAGGAGTGTCCCCCCTCCAATGGGCTGGATCCAGTTAGAAAGGAAATAAATAAGAAGGGGTGGGAGGGAGGCCAAGGGGGTGTGAAGGGCTTGGGCAGTTCAGTCCAGACCAAGGGCCCGGGTGATGGAGGCAGGGCGAGTCCAGGCCAAGCCAGGGCAGGAATCAGAGTCTCTCTCGGGCTGGGACCCAGATGTAGGGTCCTGAGAGGTCCTCGATGACACGCTTCACCTTGTGGTAGATCTCTTCAAAGCTGTCACCCTCCACGATGGCTGAGAGTGGGGTAGAGTAGGGAGTAAGCCCAAGGCCCAGAGGACTCCTGGCCAAGGGAGTGGCACCAGCCCAAATGAAGGGGCGCCTTTTCCTAATTACAACCCATGAGCTATCAAGCTGCACCCACCCATAGGGGGCACCTCTTTCTAAGCCATCCACACAGTGGGGGCAGCTTTTTTGAAGCTCAGCAAAGGTGCTCGGTGTGCTGGCAACGCCTGACTGCAGTCTTACCTGAGAAACACTCTGTGAACTCCTGCTCCAGCTTGGTGGCTCTGTCGAAGGCTTTACGGGCTTGCTCCTCTGTGATCCGTTTGTTAATCTCTCTGTGAAGGGGAGGGAGATACAGACCTGAGAGCAAGTCCCACCCTGTCTTTTACTTCCTCCTCCATCCCCAGACATTAAGCTGCAATCAGTATTTTCTCATTTGGAGAAATACAAAATACAAATACAAAATAATACAATTCCCAGTATCCTCTGGGGCCACAGATGAGCTCCACCCACAGTCCACCCCAGCTACTCCAGGGAGCTCTCCTAAGCTCATCCTTCCAGCCTGCAGACCCACAGAAGGGATTTGGACTCTAACTCCCAACAGCCCCCAGGCCCTGGCTTGCCCAGTAGGCATGTGCCCCAGGAGCTACTAGGAGTTGTATAGTCCTGCCATGCCCCAAGCAGGAGAGAAGAAGAAATGCCCAGACTCCCTGCATCCTCTGGGTTCCAGCTCTCCATGCAGATCCCTTTCAAGGGCTACTGGAACCAATGTCCAGAGTTCTGAGGGGAGAGTTCAACGCAGAGGCCTTGTGAGGCATAAGGCAAAACTGTGGGGGAGCGGAGGGGAAGCCCCCAGGACCATACTCACAGCACATTCTCCAGGGAGCGGGGGCGGATGAAGATGGCGATAGGGTGCAGGTGGGCCGCCTGCAGCCGCCGCACGGCATTGGCTGAGACATCAAGGATGCAGTGCTTCCCCTGGGGGTAGGCAGGGTGGGTGGAGGGGGGCCAGCAGGTGGTGGGAGAGGACAGACGGAGGATGGGACACAGGACATGGAAAGGTAGGGAACAGGAGGTTGGCCAAAGGGAAAGGAACATGGTTGTCAGAAGACATGTGGGCAGTCAGAGCGAGGGCAGGAAGTGGGTATGAACAGACAGAGTAAAGGACAGAGAGAATAAGGAGAGGGGAAAATGGAGAACAGGGGAAGAGAGCAGGGATGGGACAGAATGAAGGGAAGAGAAAAAGAAAGACCCAAAAGATGGTAGCAGAGAGGGAGTAACAGGCAACAGCAAGTGGAATGGGGGTACAAAAGGCAGGAACAGGACAGGTGGGGAAGGAAAACAAAGGATAAGGAGAAAGGAAGTAGGATAGGAGGAGGAGAAGGGGAGGACAGACAGAGGACAGACAGATGGAAGGAACAAGGAGAGCCAGATGGGAGGGAGGGGAGGCAGATGGAGAAAAGAGCCATGGAGAAAGGGCAGACAGGGTGGGGAGCAGCAGGAAAAAGGAGTTAGCAGGAGTGGGAGAGGGGAGGGAGGCCCCAGAAAAGGTGAGGAACCAAGAGAGGACCAGAGGGGGGTCATGAAAAGGGGAGGGACCAAGTGGGGGAAGGCCAGGCCACCAGAGACAAAGCCACATGAAGAGAAATGGGGCAATGAGGAGGGAGGGAAGCAGAGAAGGAGACAGATGGTGATGGTGAGTTTGGGGTCAAGAAGTGAGAGGGTGAGGGGAATGGGGCACAAGAGAGCAGGTGATCAGACAGAGTTGCCCAAGAGGAGAATGAGGTGGAGGAGTGGAGCCGAGACCCAGCAGGGAAAGAGACAGAGAGAAAGAGAGTTAGAGAGAGCTGGAGGGAGGCAATGGGGAGGGGAGAGAGGAAGAGGACAGAGTGCCCACAAGTCCTACCTGCTCTGCCACCTCTCGCACAGACTGGACACTGGTCCCATACAGGTGGCTGTTGTACTGGCCGGCCTCAATGAACTTGTGTGCCTGAATGTCCTTCTCCATTTTCTCTCGGGATGACACAAAATGGTAATCCCGGCCATCGATCTCATACTCCCTCTTGGGCCGCGTCGTATCTGCCAGGAAGCCACCCCATCCCCCAAAGATCTAACCGTCATCCCTCTGGCTTAAAAGATGCCTACATCAATCAAGCCCCCAAAGAGCCCAACTTGTCTTTTAGTGGAAGGGGCTGGTGGGAACACAAAAACTGAGAATGGATAGAACCCCTTCCCCGAGTAACCTCGGATTCCCCATGTCTCTGGCCAGGGAATGGTCATGATAGAACATGATGGTGGCTGAGAAGCACCTCTGACAAACACTGTGTCCCCCTGTACACAAATGCCTGCAGGTGGCTCTGCCTGTGCTTTCCATGGGTGGGGCTCCTCGGCCCATTTCCACCTCTACCCATACCCAAGGTCTCAACACTCACGGGGAACACAGGATCCAAACTTGTCGGGGAACTCGGAGAGAAGATCATCATTGGCGCGGTCCTTGGTGGGCCCAAGGATGATGATGGGGCGAGCATAGTGCACTGGGGAGAGAGCCCAGCTTAGGCTGTGCACAGATGGGGAGCAACAGGGGCTGGGGCCAAGGGAGGGGACAGGGCTCACCTTCCATCTGCGTCACTGTCTCATAGCTCAGAACCGAGTCTTCTCGACCTGGTGAGAGATAGGATGTCTACGAGGGGCTCCAAGGCAGGGGACTTGGAGCCCCTGTGCACCTTTCTGAGGATGTCAAGAGCAGCTCAGTGCTGCTCTTTTCACCCCACGTCTTCCCAAACTGGCCCTACCTACCCTGTGATCCTGAGCTGGAGCCCCAGTCCTAGGAAGAAAAAGCAGGTCATGCAGTTGGTTAGAGTTCAGCTCCATAAGCCCTGCTCTTAGACCCAAGCTCACCTCTTCCTCCACCTACCTTGGCCTTTAATCTTGACCACTCTCGTCGCTCAACCCTGTGGGATACATAGGGGTGTAGAGTAGGGAAATGTCTAGTGAGGAGCCCTACGGCCTCTGTCCTCTGGACCTCCTGACAACTCCATCTCCCAGCAGGCCCCCAACCCTGTTCTCAATGAGTTATCTGCCCCAAACCCTCATAGGAGTCATGGTCCCTAAGAGGGCCCAGCAGATGACCCCCAAGAGGTCAGAGGGCAGACCTGTACCCTATTGGCTTCCCACCCTGGAGGACCTTGGGAAGTTTAGTACCTATGGCAGGAAGGCTACAGACCCCGAGAGCCTCACCGTCGTTTGCTGGGGATGAAGCCAATGTCATCCGTCTCACTGTCAGAGTGGACTCGCCGTGCCTGCCACCATTCCTCATCACTAGCATCAATTACATGCAGCACATCCCCAAAGCGGAAGCTCAGGGCCTGGCTCAGGAACCCGCAGTCCTTAGTCTTGTCATAATCAAACAGGGCCCTGGTGGGCAAGTGGGTGTCAGTCAGAGGCTGGCACCAGACACCCTGAGACCTACCCTGAGGCCTACTAATGGCATCCCTGTGAGTACCACAGACTCTGTGGAAACCAAAACCTGTGTGAGGACCAAAAACTCTACTATAACTCAGAAACACCACCACTATTAACCATCTTTCCATCTTTGCTGAATGCAATTTCCAGAGTGAGAGCTAGAACTCCCCCCACTCAAGAAATCAGTCTGAGGGCGGCACCCATAGCTCACATACACCCAGGATGGCCAGTTCAAACCCAGCCCAGGCCAGCTAAACAACAATGACAACTGAACAAAAAAACAGCCAGACATTATGGCAGGCGCCTGTAGTCCCAGCTACTTGGCAGGCTGAGATAAGACAATTGCTTAAGCCCAAGAGTTTGAGGTTGCTGTGAGCTGTGATGCCATGGCACTCTACCCAGGGTGACATAGTGAGACTCTGTCTCAAAAGAAAAAAAAAAAAAGAAAAGAAATCAGTCTGCAATACATGTGTTCATCACAAATCCATAGGGGTAACCTTGAATCTGCCAAAATTCCTATGCTTATCACAGTCCTCTCAATAAGTCACAACCCCTGGCTTGGCGCCTGTGGCTCAAGCAGGTAAGGCACCAGCCACATACACCTAAGTTGGAGGGTTCAAATCCAGCCCGGGCCCGCCAAACAATAATAATGAATGCAACCAAAAAAAAAAAAAAATAGCCAGGCATTGTGGCGGGCGCCTGTGGTCCCAGTTACTTGGGAGGCTAAGACAGGAGACTCGCTTGAGCCCAGGAGTTGGAGGTTGCTATGAGAAGTGAAGCCATGGCACTCTACCCAGGGGGACAGCTTGAGGCTCTGTCTCAAAAAAAAAAAAAAATAAGTCACAACCCCTGGAGACAGGACAAAAGAACGAATGACCACTCTGAGAGAACAGATACAGGGTACCTTTGGGACAGGAGATAGGGAAGAGACCCCAGCAAGGAGGGAAGGGCCAGGCAAGGACTCAGGTTTGAGTGAGCATTTGGGTAGACCATGGTGCCATTCAGCAAGAGAGAAAAAGCTGACTTGGCAAAACAGAATACAGGTCTAAAAAAACGAGAAGAAAAATGATAAGCTCAGTGTGGGACATGTTGAGTGTGAGATGCCTGTGGAACATCCCAGTGGAGAAAGCAGATGGCCAGAAGTGCAGGTCTGGACTCCAGGAGGAGGTCAGCCTGGGGCTGACAGCTCTGAGACATCTCCAGAGCAGAGCAGCAGAACTGGACAGGATCCGAGAAGAAGAAAAGAGGGTTCCAACAGAAACCTGAGCCACAGTGCTAGCCCAGGGGGTGGGGCAGAGGGCAAGAGGAGTCAATGGGGAGAGAAGCCCTAAGAAGAATAGCTGGGCGCAGTGGCTCGCACCTATAATCCTAGCACTCTGGGGTGAGGCAGGTGGACTGTTTGAGCTCAGGAGTTTGAAACCAGTCTGAGCAAGAGGCTCTACTAAATGAAAATAAAACAGAAAATAAAGAAGGAAGCAAAATGCCCCTGGAAAGACAAAAGACAGGGCAAGAGAGCTGTGGCCCATCTCCCCAGTACTGCCCACAGGGATATGAAGGCTGGGGACACATTCAAAATACCCTAAAATCTCCTGCTATCTGAGTATTAACATCCTAGGTGCCAAATCAGGGGCTAGTCTGAGAGTCCTGGGGAAGGGCCAGGGTGACCAGGGCCTAGAAGGCAATTGGGACACTTGAGACTTTAAAGGTTGTTTTCCAATCGAAGTGGAGGATTTCAAATGTTAACCTGTGCAGCCCAACACACAAAACACTAGCTGAGCGTCAGGCCTAGGTGGGGAAGCCAGAGCAGACAGGGTTTAGGGAAGGAGGAACAGGGCAGGCATGAGGCACAAAGGAATTTGGAGGGGCCTGAAGAGCCTAGCCTGGGAAGCCTCAGACCTGATGTAGAAACCCCTTTTGGGGTTGCTCCGCAAGGAGGCAGTCCCTGAGCCCAGGCTGCTGTTCATGAGCTGTTCCCGAAGGTCGTGGATCTTGGCCTCAAATCGGCTGTACTCTGAGGAAGGACAAGAAGGTTCCTGAGCTCTGGCCCCATCTTACCACCCCTTCCGCCCCCACTGAAGCCATCAGCTGAGGAGACAGTTCTGAGGGTTATCTTAGCTCACATGACAGGGAGCTTCTGGCCTGGTACCTTCTGGTTTATACTGAGCGATGATCGTTACTGTCTGACCCGCATTCTTCAGGGCAATGGCTGCTTGCTCATGGCTGGCATTGCGGAGGTCAACACCGTTGACCTACAGGCAAGAGAAGAAAGCCAAGTCAGGGGAGAGAAGGAGGCAGCACTTCTCCAGTCCAGGTGGAACAGGGAGTGGTCCAACAACAGGACCAGGACCACTTGCACCCCTCCCCAAGAGCTCTGGGCTCTGCCCTGGGAAGAGGGGGCTAGTATAGGCAGGGGCAGGCCTTCCCTCACCGACAGGATCTGGTCCCCCTTCCGCAGCTCCCCACTGAGGTCTGCAGGTCCCCCGGCCAGGATGAAGGAGATGAAGATGCCTTCACCATCCTCGCCACCCACGATGTTGAAGCCCAGGCCCGTGGATCCCCGGTGGATCACAATTCGCCTCGGTTCCCGCGGAATGTCTTCCTCCCCCAGCAGGTCCTTGGCCACAGGGGAGTAGCGCCGAGGGGAAGTGGGGGTCATGGCTGTGGGGTAGTCAGTGCCCAGGTAGCTGCTGTGACTAATTTCGTTGTCTAGGTGCTGGGAATAAGCTGAGGAAAGACATGGAGGAAGGATGAGGTGGAACTGCATGGGGAGAAGCAGCCTCCCCAGCCCACCTTCACCCTAGAGACCAAGAGACCTCAACACAGATGGAAAGAAGTTATTCTGCCAGAGATGCTAGGGTGGTGTGGCAAAGGGGACATCAGATCACATCAATGTTGATGTCAGGGGTCAGGAATTTATGATATCAGAGATGGTTCTCTTGGGGGATAAAGGATTTCCAGATTATATGTTCTTGGAATGCCAGGGATGGGGGAACACCTTGTTTGGGGGCTTTCTTTTGGTTGCTGTGTCTCTCAAGTCTCTTAATCCATAAAATTCCCCTCCCTCCTTTTTTTTCCCTCTTGGCCATTTATTTATTGAAAAAGCTGGGTCATCAGTCTAAAAGAATTTCACAATTAGGGCGGTGCCTGTGGCTCAAAGGAGTAGGGCACCAATCCCATATACCAGAGGTGGTGGATTCAAACCTGGACCTGGCCAAAAACTGCAAAAAAAAAAAAAGAATTTCGCACATTCTATGAGGGGAAATAGAACGGGAAACACACAAATAACAGAGAAATCACTGCTCACTTCCCTGTGGTGCTGTTTAACCTATACCTCCACCCAATATCTCCTGCAAATAAGTAGTCCATTCTAGAGGTTTAATCAAAGTGAAGTTCAATTATTTTTCTGAGTAAGTACTGTGTACTTCATAGGTGATGCTGTGTACCTCCCACTACATGACCAAAGGATGCAGGAATGCCTGGCTGTTAGGTAAGATTTTGTTTTCTGTCTCCCTAGGTTGAGCTATGGCATCACAGCTCACAGCAACCTCAAACTCCTGGGCTCAAGCAATTCTCTTGCCTCAGCCTCCTGAATAGCTGGGACTACAGGCGCCTGCCACCAACACCCAGCTACTTTTTTAGAGACAAGAGTCTTACTCTTGCTCAGGCTGGTCATGAACCCCTGAGCTCAGGCAATCCACCTGCCTCAGTCTCCCAGAGTACCAGGATTACAGGCAACAGCCACACCACCCAGTCCCCACAGGTTTTTCTGTTTTTAATAGAGATGAGGTCTTGTTCTTGCTCAGGCTGGTCTCGAAATCCTGAGCTCAGGCAATCCACCCACCTTGGCCTCCCAGAGTGCTAGGATTACAGGCATGAGCCACTGCACCCAGCCTCTTAAGGTAAGATTAATCGCTAAGATGTCAGCCCAGTCCATCCATTATAAAGTGCCCCATTAGCATCTCACCTAAGTTTTAGCAGCCACTGATGTTTACTGCCTGATTCTGACAGTCATCAGCAACTGCAATGGTGATACCATGATAGTCTACCTTGTTTCTTGAAAGGCACAGCATGTCTTAGAAGAAATTCTTCTGTAAAGAACTGTCCTGTGGGCTCAACGCCTGTAGCACAGTGGTTACGGCACCAGCCACATGCACTGAGGGTGGTGGGTTCGAACACAGCCTGGGCCTGCTAAACAACAATGACAACTAAAACAAATAAATAGCCGGGCATTGTGGCAGGTATCTATAGTCCCAGCTACTTTGGAGGCTGAGACAAGAGAATTGCTTAAGCCCAAGAGTTTGAGGCTGCTGTCAGCTGTGACACCACTGAATTCTAGTGAGGGTGACATAGTGAGACTTTGTCTCAAAAAAAAAAAAAAGAACTGTTCCATGTCGACCTTTTGATTACTCAGAGGAGCATTTTGTATAGGAAAAGGATAAATGCTTGACTCTCTCCTTTTATTTACCAGTTTTAAAATGAGTTCCCTAGCATCCTCCAAATTATTTTTAAGTTTTATTGTAACCACATGGATCTTTTTTTTTTTTTTGGCTGGGGCTGGGTTTGAGCCCACTACCTCTGGCATATAGGGCTGGCGCCCTACTCCTATGAGCCACAGGCAATTCCTGACCTCATGGGTCTTAACAAATTTAATGAGTTTTTATGGAATGGCCAGTGGGAGCCTGTTCAGTTCATTAAGCTCCATGTGTTTAACATGACCCTAGTAGTCCTGGATGCTGATCTTGCTTTCCAATATAAAAGATGTTATAAGTTTCTTATATATTTCTTGCCCAAGATTTGGAATCAGCCCTTTTTCTAAGGAGCCCGGGCTAGGTTATGGCATTTAGGATAAGTATCAAGTGATTTTCATATGGTTTTCCAATATGACTTCATATTTAGTTGGGGCAGTCACATCTCATTATTCTTTTCCAAAAATGTCTTAGCTATTCTCCCACACATATTTTTCCAGGAGAACTTTAGAATCAATGCTGTAAGTTCCCAGGGGAGAAAGCAACATTAAAATTCTGTTAGGATTGTATAAAATATATAGATTAATTTGAAGAAGGTTGAGATCCTTAGCATATTGTTTTTCCATCTAGAAACACAGTGTGACTCTCCACTCCTTCCAGCCTTGTCTTATGTCCTTCAGTAAAGTTTCACCATTTTCATCATATAAATCTTACATTTCTTGTCAAGTTTGTATTTCTAAAAAATTTTTTCCCTATAGTGAAAGGGATCATTTTACTCACTACATTTCCTTATTGCTGGGAAGTTACTAATTATTGGTATTTATCTTACATATGACCACTTTAAAAAAAGAGAGAAAGAGAGAGATAGGGTCTCATTATGTTACCCAGGCTAGAGTGCAGTGGGTAATGACAGCAGCCTCAATTATGGACTCATGCAATCCACCTGCCTCAGTCTCCTAGGTAGATAGAATTATAGACACATGCCACCACATCCAGCTAATTTTTCCAAAGACAAGGTCTTGCTATGTTGCCCAGGCTGGTCTCAAACTTCTGGCCTCAGGCAAGAAGGCTTGAGGCCTCCCACCTCAGCATCCCAGAGTGCCGAAATTATAGGTGAGAGGCATTGTGTCTACCTATATGGCTACATTCTTAACCTCCCATATTATTTCTACGTTTTTCAGTTAATTCACTTAGATTTTAATCTAGATAAACAATAATATAACTTACAAATAAAGATAACTGTCCCTCTTTTTTAATGTTAACATCTATTTATCTCTTTGTCTTACTATACCTGCCTAAAATCTCCTAAGCAGTGATTCTCAACCAGGGTAACTTTGCTGTGGCAGTAACATTTTTCATTGTTATGACACGGGCGGGGAAGGAGTACCACTGTCATCTAATAGAGGCCAGGGATACTACTAAAAATCCTACAATGAATAGGACAACCCCCACAACAAAAGAGTTATAGGGACCAGAAATGTCAAGAGTACCAACAATGAGAAACCCTGCTTTAAAGCAGTAAAGAATAAAAGCAGAAATAAGAGGCATTCTTCTAGTTCCTAAAATAATGAACACACTGATAGCATTTTAGTATTATGAAATGTTATTTGTTGGTTTTTAGTAAGTACTCTTCATCATGTCTAAGAAAAATTCCTGGCTTGGCACCCGTACTTCAGTGGTTAGGGCACTGGCCACATACACCGAGGCAGGCGGGTTTGAACCTGGCCCAGGCCTGCTAAACAACAATAACAACTGCAACAAAAAATAGCCAGGTGTTGTGGCAGGAGCCTGTAGTCCCAGCTACTTGGGAGGCTGAGGCAAGAGAATCTCTTAAGCCCAAGAGTTTGAGGTTGCTGTGAGCTGTAATGCCACGGGCACTAAATTCCTCTGTCTCTAGTTTACTAAAAGTTTTCATTCAAAGAAGATATTGAG
>CAUYQV010041353.1:0-59187 GCA_963574575.1 Galagoides demidoff
AACTTTTCTAGAACTAGAATATAAATGTTTTGATACAATGAATAAGCAAATGACATGAAATTTATGTTAACCAGCTTGATGAAAGTATTTCAAATTGTATATGAAAACAGTACAATGTACCCCATGTTTGCATTAATGTATGCAACTATCAATTAATAAAAAAAGAGATTTATGATTATAAGAAAGTTTAAAAATACAGTCTAACTAATATGGTTTTGTTCTCAGTGAAGTATGCTGAGATTTTCAGTTGAAGACATTCATATGTAATACATCATTGACATAAAATTTTGTTGTACACGTAGAATTGAAGTTATTTTGATGAGAAAAATGGATAATATAAATCTTTCAGGTAAGAGTTTATAAGTTCATTTTAATTATTATAGGCCTCAAATCACTCTGGTATTTATATTCTATTAGGTGTTCTTAAAAGAGCAATATAACCATTTTATGTAAAATTGTCACCATTTACAACCATCCATAAATTATATCCTTTGTAAGCATATATATCTTATAAATCTTTAGGCGTCAACCTGAAAATATGTAAGAACAATATAATTTTTCAAAAGCATTTTTCATGTTATAAAGAAAGGGCAAAGTTACAAATTTCTTAAAATTTTGTTAAGCGTAGAACTGAGTCTGGATCTTACAGACGATCTCATTCTTTTGGTTTTGGGGAAGGATGCATGTGGAATTAATTGGGGAATAGTTTGTTAATAATCATAGTAATAAGGAAAAAATGATAATTAACTTAGGGTAAGGTGAGTGCTCTGCTGAGCTGACAAGTATTTATAATATGTACTTTGTTTTCTTTTTTATTTATATACATTTTTTCCCAAAGTCTCAAAAACTAGACAATTAATATTTATAAATAAAAATAGAAGATAATTCTAATGCTTGAGCAGTAAGCATTTGTTATCATTCTCCAGAGTCCACAGTGCAATTGTGGCTCAGTCCATGTAGGCAGGGCTCAGCTGGGCAGCTCTCCTGCATGCTGACAGTTGAAATTGGCCCCAGGGAATGAACTGGGCTCACCTCAGCTCCATGTAGGTTAAAGGGGCAGCTGTTACCTGGGGCATATTTTCCTGGCAGACCATTGGAGTGTGAAAAAAAACAAGCCAAACAATCAACCACTTTTAAGCCTTCTACTAAAATCACATTCACAAATATTTTATGGCCAGAGCAAGTTCTGTGGCTATGCCCAAGATCAACTAGGCAGGGAAGTCTATTCTACACACAGTGTGAGAAAGAGAATGAATATGTGCTGACCCCAAATGCAAACTGTCGCAATATTCTACATGTGTTGCGATATCCCCTTCTTGTGGTAATATGCTGTGTTTACCAAATAGGTAATGACTTCTGCCTGAAGAGTGAGATTATATTTTGTGTATGATTATGTTTCTCCCTCTCAGCACCTATCCTAATGACTGACAAATGTCTGGACCTAAATTTGTCTGTTATTCTCACTGCATGTTTTTTAATAGACTGTTTTTTCAGAGTGGTTTTAGATTCACAGCAAGGTAGAGAGTTCCCACATAATCCCTGTTCCCATACATGCACAGCTTCTCCCATTAGCAATATCCCCCACCAGAGGGATGCCTTTGTTACAGTTGATGAGCCAACACTGATGCACCGTATCACCTAAAGTCCATAGTTTAGGGTTCACACTTGGCTTTGTACATTCTGTGGGTGTGGACAAATTTATGACATGTATCTACCATTACGGCAGTATTCAGAATATTTTCATAGCCCTAAATCTTCTGTGCTCTGCCTATTCATTCTCTCTCTTTCCACTAACCCCTGGTAACCACTGATCTTTTTACATTCTCCATAGTTTTGCCTTTCCAGAATGTCATATAGTTGGAGTTTTGTAGTATGTAGCCTTTCAGACTGGCTTCTTTCACTTAATGACATGTATTCAAGGTTCCCCCATGTCTTTTCATGGCTTGATAGCTTATTCCTTTCTAGCACCGAATAATATTTCATTGCCTAGACATAACATAGTTCATCCCTTCACCCACTAAAGGACATCTTGGTTGCCCCTGAGTTTGGGAAATTATGAAGAAAACTGCTATAAACATCTGTGCATGGGTTTTGGGGTGGATATACTTTTTCACTTTGGTTGAATAAATACCAAGGAGTGCGATTGTTTGATTGTATGGTAAGAGTATGTTTAATTTTATGAGAAACTACCAAACTGTCTTCCAGAGTGGCTGTACTATTTACATTTCTCCCAGCAATGCATGAGAGGAGGGATCACATTACCCCACATTCTCACCAGCCTTCAGTGTTATTAATGTTCTGGACTTTGGCCATTATAATAGGTATAAGGTGGTATTTCATTGTAGTTTTAACTTGCATTTCCTTGTGGATACAGGATGGAGATCAACTTTTCATGTTTATTTTCCACTCACTGCATATTTTCACTCTTACCATATGCCAATAGATAGTCCAGCAACAGGTTCCAAGGATGTTCAGAATGAGAGCAGTCCCAAGGGGTGTCATCTGTTTGGAGTAGGCAGTCAATGACTATTTCCAAATTCCCAGCCATTTTGAGGACTGTGTAGCTGCAGAGCTGTGCAGATGTGGTTAATCAAGATGGAGAGGTGAAGACATCTTTATTTAGATTGCACATTACTGGGTTATTTTGGAAAACAGCAATACTGAAAGAGGGGACCCTGCTCAGAAATGTCTCTGGGAGCCATTTGTGCCTATTGGTTGTCTATTTTTGTCTTTGTAGAATTAATTACAGTATATTTGGTTTCAGCCTCCAACTACTCTTGACAACAGTGGCTCTCTTTTTCCTTTTCACTGGGTCTACTCTATCGCACAGTTTCCAAATATCTGCTGGAGAGAATTCTAGGGTTGGCTTAAAGCAAACTTGCAGTGTCTTTTTAGTGGGCCCTGAAACACTAAGGGCTTCCTCTTGCAGCTGCACTGCTATCAGGATCCCAGGATTTTTGTTCATATTGAGAAAGTAGTAGGGGCTGAAGGGGAGTTCACAGCTGAGAGCCATTATAGAAAGAACATGAGTTTGGAGATAAGATAGATGAGTTTAAACTGTACCTCTGCTACTTTTGGTCTCAGAAACTTTGAAAAAGTTACTTAACCACTCAGATCAGTTCCCTTATCTGAAAACCTGGTGCATTATCTTCAGTAGTTGATTCAAAAATCAATTAGTATTTACTTATTATTTATAATGTACTTGGAAGGATAGCTACAGTTTTTTTTCTAATATGAATTTCTTTCTTTTATTTATTTTAGATTAGTATGGGGGTACAAATGTTTAAATTACATTCTTTTCAATTGTAAGGTAAAGTTCAAGTTGTAGTTGAGCCCTTCACTGGTGGTGGTGGTGGTGTGGTGTGTGTGTTCTGAATACCCTCACATTGTACACATTATGTGAGATCCTGCCAATCACCCTCTTCCCCTTGCTGTATTATACTTGGGTTTTTTCTTTCATGTGGGCATGTAAGTGTTTGTGTATGTATTGGTTTCATATTAGTATGGAGTACATTGGATACATTTTTTTCCATTCTTGAGATACTTTACTAAGAAAAATGTGTTTCAACTCCATCCAGGTAAACAAAAATGATATAAAGTCTTCATCTTTTCTTATGGCTGAATAATACTCCCTGGCATACATATACTACAGTTTTGTTAATCCATTTGCTTGGGTTCCTTCTATGTCTTGGTAATTGTGAATAGGGCTACAAAAAACATTCTGGTGCAAATGTCCTTGTGGTAAAATGATTTTTGTTCTTCTGAGTAGATACTTAGTAATGGTACTGCAGGATCTGACGGAAGATGGACTTTTACTTCTTTGAGAGTTTTCTATACTTCTTTCCATAGAGGTTGTATTAGTTTGCAATCCCACCCCAGCATTGCAAAAGTGTTCCCTTCTCTCCACAATCATACCAGCTTCTGCAGATTCAGGACCTGGTGATGTGAGCTAATCTCACTGCCATTAGGTGATATCTCAGAGAGGTTTTGATTTGCATTTCTCTGGTGATTAGGGATGATGAACATTTTTTCACATGTTTGTTGGCCACTTGTCTGTCCAATTTCAGAGAAGTTTCAATTCTTCTGCCCACTTATAAATGGGGGTTGTTTGTGCTTGTTGATTACTTTGAGTTCTCTTTAAATTTTAGTTATCAGCCTTTTGTCAGATTCATAGCCTGCAAATATCTTCTGTCATTTTGAAGTTTGTCTGTTTGCTTTAGTTGTGGTACCCTTAGCTGTACAGAAACTTTTAGCTTGATCAAATCCCCTATCTTTGGTGTTGCTGCAATTGCCAAAGGGGTCTTCTTCACAAAATCTTTTCCCAGGTCAATTTTGTCAAGCATTTTCTTCACATTCTCTTCTAGAATTTTTAGAAGAATTGAATTTGCTATTCAGGATTTTTTTCTGGTTCCATATGAAATGAAATACTATTTTTTCAAGTATGAAATTGGTGTTTTGATGGGAACTGCTCTAAATCTGTAGATTGTTTTGGGCAGTATGGACATTTTAACAATGTTGATTCTTCCCAGCCACAAGCATTGTATGTTCTTCCATCTGTTAACATCTTCTGCTATTTCTTTTTTTTGAGACAGAGTCTTAAGCTGTTGCCCTGGGTAGAATCTTGTGGCATAGCTCACAGAAACTTCCAAGTTTTGGGCTCACTCAATCTTCTTGCCTCAGATTTTTTATTTTTAGTAGAGACAAGGTCTTGGTTTTGCTCAGGCTGGTATCAAACTTGTGAGCTCAAGCACTCCACCCACTTTGGCCTCCCAGAGTGCTAGGATTATAGGCATGAACCACTGCACTGAGCCATCTTCTGCTATTTCTTTTTTCGGGGTTTCATAGTTCTACTTATAGAGATCGTTCACATCCTTTGTTAGATATATTCCCAGGTATTTCATTTTCTTTAGAGCTACATTAGTGAAAGGTATTGTGTTTTTGGTTTTATTCTCAGCTTGACTGGTATTGGCATATCTAAAGGCTACTAATTAGTGGGTGATGATTTTGTATCCTGAAATGCTGCTGTATTCCTTGATAACTTCTAAGAACTTTGTAGTTGAGTCCCTGGAGTTTTCCAAGTCTAAGATCTTGTCATCTATGAACATTCAGAGTTTGATCACTTTGTCCCTGTTTGAATACCCTTGATTTTCTCCTCTTGCCTGATTGCAATGGCTAGGACCTCCAGCACTATGTTGAATAGGAGTGGTGGTAGTGGGTATCTTTGTCCAGTTCCAGTTCTAAGTAGAAGTGCTTTTACTCCATTCAATATGATGGGCTCTATCAGTGTAAGAAATATCCCTCCTATGCCTATTGCCTTATGTGTTCTTGTCAGAAAAAGTATGCTAGATTTTGTCAAAAAGCCTTTTTCTCCATCAATTGAGAGACTCATATGTTTTTATTTTATTATGTGGTAATTTATGGATTTATGTATTTTGAACCAAACTCATATACCTGGGATAAAACCTACTTGACCATGATGTATAATTTTCTTAATGTGTCACTATATTTTATTTGCTAGGATCTTATTGAATATTTTTGCATCAATATTCATTGATGATATTGGCCTATAGTTTTTCTTGTTTGTTGGGTCCTTTCCTCATTTTAGAACATTTGCTTCATAAAATGTGTTGAGGGAGGATGCCTTCCTTCTCTATGTTTTGGCATAGATTATGTAATATAGGAACTAGTTCCTCCTTGAAGGTTTGGTAGAATTCAGGTGTGAAGTCATGTGGTTCAGGGCTTTTCCTTTTTGGGAGATTTTGATGCTATTTCAATGCTTGATACAGATCTATTCAAAATTTCTAATTCTTTCTGGTTGTGTTCAGGAAGGTAGTATGCTTCCAGGTACTGGTCCATTTCTTCTACACTTTCATATTTCTGAGAATAGAGTTTTTTGTAGTAATCATTGAGGATCTTTTGTATTTCTGTGGTATCTGTTGTTATTTCCTCCTTTTCATTTCTGATTGAAGTTATTAAAGATCTTACTTTTATATTTTAGGTTAGTCCTGCCAAGGGTTTATCAATTTCATTAATCTTTTCCAAGAACCAACTCTTTGTTTCACTGATCTTACAAATGATTCTTGGGTTTTTGATTTCATTTAATTGTGCTCTGATTTTGGTTATTTTTTTTTCCTGCTATATTTGAGGTTAGATTGTTCTTCCTTTCCCAGTTACTTGATATGGCCCATTAGGCTGTTGAATTGCTCTCTAATGCTATAAATTTCCCTTTTAGGACTGCCTTTGAAGGATCTCACAGGTTTTGATAGCTTGTGGCTTCATCATCATTTTGTTCAAGAAATCTAATGATTTCATTCCTAATATTATCCTTCACTCAGATGTCATTCAGCATAAGGTTATTTAGTTTCCATCACTTTATTTGGGTGTGAAGATTTCTGTTGTTGTTGAGTTCAACTTTTATTCTGTGATGGTCCAAGAAAATATAAAGAATAATTTCTATTCTTTTGAATTTATTGAGGTTAGATGTGTGCCCTAAGATATGAACAATTTTGGAGAAAGACGGAGAACCATGTGCTGATGAGAAGAATGTGTACTTAGTTTTATTAGGATGAAGTGTTCTATATATGTCTGTTAGGTCCGTTTTTGTAGTGTTGTGATTACTTGTGTAGTTTTGTGCTTGAAGAATCTATCCAGTACTACCAGAGGGTGTTATAATCTCCAACTATTATGGAGCTGGAAGATAACATATTGTTCAGATCATTAAGGTTCATTTTATGTTATCAAGTAGTGTTTAGGTTAGGTATGTAAATGTTAATGATTGAAATCTCTACAGGTTTAAAAAATACATATTTTTATATAAAGTATGCTTGATGAATATGAGGTGCTTATATTGTGCATCAGTTCTCTTATTCCTGACTTCTTGTAGGTTTCTATTTCCTATAGGATATTGCCATTCTTCTCTGACCAGCTCATCCATACACTTATTTTCCTTGATTTTATTGAACATTGGAATAAATTGGTAATTAACCAATTAAAATCAGTCCATAGGTATTTATGTAACATTTATATACTGCTCTGAGGTCCATAAATAAATGTTTCTTTTTGAAATAGGCTAGGAAAGCACACATATTTGAAATTTTTTTTATTTTATAGAAGACCAAGTTGAACCTCTCTCCAACTGAATGGTTTTCAGCTAAAGAGAAGTTTTTTCCTCCCAGCAGACGTTTGATAACATCTGAAGACATTTTTCATTGTCCAAACTTTTTGGAGGGGATACTCCTGGTACTTTAAGGGCACTACTTCTGGTAGGTAGAAGTCTGGGAAGTGCTACATATCCTGCATTGTATGGGACTGCTTCTTACCTGCAACAAAGCATTAAGGGGCCCAAAATGTCAACAGTATCACTATTAAGAAATCCTACAGTCCAACTAGGGATAGATAAAGAGTAGATTTTATCATAATGTCACCTTAAGAATCATGTTGAATTTGGACTTTGGCTGGAAGGTATTTAGTCCTGCTGAACCATGTGGGTGATTTACATTAAGACAATCTCTATAAAGATCTATGTGGTTCCAATTGATTAAGCAAATAAATGTAAGGAGCAGAGTTTTCACTCCTCTCATTGTTGATAGATGAAGGTAAATGACTCAAAATTTTTTGGCAGAAATTACTGGCAACAATCTTGTTTTCAAACTACTCCATAACCTAGAATTAAAAAGCACACAAACATGAGTTCACAACCAAAACACAGGCCGTCCACAGTTCTACTTTTTACTCTTTACTTAAGTTTTAACTATTTGAGTCCTTGGCTCCTGTTCAAAGAGTGACCACCCATATTTCTCTGACATTGAGGGGTTGAGGTGTCTGCATCATTCTTCTGGGAAGATTATGAGGCTGACAGGCCCAGTATCCCCACCACTCACCCTAATTCCTCCTATCCTTTTACTTCTTGCCATGAGGAATTTGAGAAATCTAGGAATTAAAGTTTATCACCCAGAGTTAGGCTGAACCTGTTAGAGATTGTTTCAAATAACAAGATTTTGCTGAATTATACCCAGCAGATCATCAGAAAGCAAACATCAAGTGAGGAGCTAAGCTGAAAACTAGAGTGAGTAATGCTGCAAAGTCTGGCCAACTATTAACCAGATGTGTTTTCTTTTGCTTCTCATGGTTAGACCATCTTTCCCAGCTTCCTTTGCAGCAAGGTATGTCCATGAGGTTGGCCAGTGAAACATGGGAGTAGATGATTTTTGCAACCACATCCTTGGTTCATGAAAACTTTTCACATATCTGCTAACTGGATTTAGAGGCTTAGGGCAATCTTGAAAGCCCCATGTTGAAAATGGGAGTGTTCCCTCATTCTTTAAGTAATATTATAGCCAAGGTAGGAGAAGCAATAATAGATCCAGAGTCCTGGGTGGAAGAGGGTTGGGTACCAGGGAAGTCAGCTAAGAGCCAGGTGGAGAGAGGCAGGGGCAATGAGGCAGTGATGCTAGAAAAAGGGGGATTTATCGGACTTTTACTAACAAGGCATTATTTGCTAAGGATCTCTTATTCTAGCTGCAAGTGGCAGGAACCGTCTTCTGGACAATGACTTTGGACAGTTGAGGAAGGATTGGATAAACTCATGAGACAGATTATGTGGAACTCACTATGACAGATCTGCCTGGAGAGGGAGATGTTAGAGGTAGACATTTTCACTCTAGAAAATACCTGTAAGGTTCGGTGCCTGTGGCTCAATCTGCTAAGGCGCCAGCCACGTACACCTAAGGTGGCGGGTTCGCATCCCCAGCCCAGGCCCACCAAAACAACAATGATGGCTGCAACCGAAAAATGGCCCAGCGTTGTGGCGGGCACCTGTGGTCCCAGCTACTTGGGAGGCAGAGGCAGGAGACTCGCTTGAGCCCAGGAGTTGGAGGTACTATGAGCTGTGATGCCATGGCACTCTACCCAGGGGGACAGCTTGAGGCTCCGTCTCAAAAAAAAAAAAGAAAGATTACTGCCACTATAAAAGAGGCTTCAGAGAACTGCCCTGTTCCTTTTACCATGTCAGGATGCAGTGAGAAGACTCCTTTTATGAGCCAGGAAGGGGGTTCTCATCAGATACTGAATCTGTTGCCACCTTGATCTAGGAATTCCTATCTTCCAAAGCTCTGAAAAACATTCTGTTATTTATAAGCTACTCAATCTATGGTAATTTTTTTTTTAATATCAGCCCAAATGAATAAGACAGCTCCCACCATTTTATGCATTTTTTCACTAGTGAGTCTTTTTCTCTGAAACACTGGAAATTTCACTTTTGTTTTTCAAAGGTTTTTGCTTAAATTTTGATTTTCCTCTTCTGTGTAGCTTTAGAATTTAGAAAATGTATTAAAAGGAAATGCCGTCCTTAAATCTCTGATTTTGGAACTCTATCCTTTTGGAAACAGCAGCAATTTCATGGGTTTTTTTGTTTGTTTTGTTTTGTTTTGTTTTTTTACCACTGGTAGTTATTATCTGCCAAGTCTGAAGATTCTCAGTCAGTTGTGCATGCCTAGCTTTGGCAAATGGCCCCAGGGACGACAACTGTAGAGTCTCAGCGCACTTTTTAAAGGTTCTGTCCTATCTGCAATTTTATTACTTTTGACAAAGTAAAAGTAATAAAATTGCTTCACAGCATTCTGGTATTCACACAATCATACACACAGTGTCTATAAAGTTTATGTGCAATTTACTGTGTTAAACTATTTTAAATTGCACATGAACTTTATGGACATGTGTGTGTGTGGGTATCTATATATTTTTCTCTACATTTTTTACTTCCCTCTTTGTTGTTCTTAATAGGATCTCTAGAAAATGATGTCATTTTGTCTAGCTTTATCTTGACACCAAAGTCTGCCAAAACTAGCACCCCCCCAAAATTCATCTCATAATTATGGATAAAAAATAAAATAAACAAAACATTAACATATAAATTCTAAGTGTTTTAAGAGAATGATTTCATCCTAGAATGTAGGATTTATTCCAGAAATGCAAGGATGGTTTGACAGTTTTAAAAATCTGTTAGCATAATTTATAACATAACTAGGTTAAAAAGTTTTGATGTATTCTATGATAGAAAGGCATTTTATAATATGCTGCCTGCCTTCTTGATTAAAAACAAAACTTATAAATAGTATAATATTTCAATAACATAATAAGGGACATCTTTTGAAATTCAACAGCCTCTATAGGTTTAATTAGTGGAAGACTAAAAGCATTTATTTACAGGAACATCAGTAGTCGGGTGAACATGCTTCTTACTAGTACATACACACATTAATCATCTATATTATGTGTTATAAAAGTCTAGAATTATGTACTGCCAGGCTTAACTATTTGTATCTCTATGTAGCTTTTAGTTTTTCTTTTTTGTTTATCTATGCCTTAAATTTTTTTTTTTTTTTTGTCTAGAAACATTTGGTGCTTTATAATCCTGGGGTCTTTATAATCTTTAGAGTCATTATTTTCCATGTCAATTATTATGTCTTTGATAACTAATTTCGTATTTTTCCAAGGACTGTTATAAAAGAAAGATTTTTAAAATAGGTTTCAGATTATGGAGAAAAAATGTCCAGTATTATTTTGGCCATAACTTCTCCCCTAGCATTGTATAGTTATTTAAATGAGTAAGATCTTGTAGTATCATAAGAAAAAGTTGCAATAGTTGGAAGACTGAGCTATCCTGGATGGGTGTTCCCTATCTTATCTTCCATGTTGTTTTATTTTTCTGTGTTTAAAAACTAAAAAAGGGACCTTAATAATTGTTACTGTTTATATATGCTCTATAATGCAGTGGCTTCCATTTATGCAATAGCTATCATATATCAGCACAACTCCATACTTTATACTCCTCTCAGTATGGATTGAGTTGATTCTACCATTCAACTATAGAACCACTTTACCATGTACCACTCAAAATCAATGAGGTAACTGACAGTCATCTTCAATATTGCTTCCATCAACACTGTTTCTATGTTGTTTAAAATAAAGCTCTCTTTTTCAAGCTATACTTTAAGAAATTAGTTGCATTCACCAAGCATTATATTTCCTACAATCAGATAAGTATGACTTCTAAAACTACTTCATCTGGTTTTCTACAAAAATTAAAATAGATTGCCCAGTATTTGTGTTTATGATCCCCAAAATGCATGATAGTTTTTTCATGGAA
Source organism: Galagoides demidoff (assembly GCA_963574575.1). Taxonomy (NCBI): domain Eukaryota; kingdom Metazoa; phylum Chordata; class Mammalia; order Primates; family Galagidae; genus Galagoides; species Galagoides demidoff. The sequence continues at coordinate 11,147 of CAUYQV010041353.1, forward strand.
CCCTACATTACTGACAAAACAGAACTGGGTCTAAAATTTGCCCTTGCTAGAGAAAGAATTTGAGGGGAAGGAAGGTTTTTCTGAGAAAGGATCAAAATCATTTGTCTTTTGCTTAACATGAATATTTTCATATTTTTTTCACATTTTCATATTTCTTGTCATATTTGAAATTCTCTGCCTGGAGTAGCTCTTTCAAAGAGGAATTGAATCATAGAAAGTATATGTGGAGAACTGAGAAGGAAAAGGCAAAGACTGTCTTGTTCTCTTACATTTTGATATCCCCAGTTTCTTTGTGTTCTCAAGGATATTTTGTTACCATATCACAATAGCAGTATGGCCAGCAAAATAGTTCAGGTCAGTATTTAGATGTGTGCGTGTGTGTGTGTGTGTGTGTGTGTGTGTGTGAGAGAGAGAGAGAGTGAACATATTTTTTTAGGTGAGGGGTAATGTCCTAGAGTATACTCACTGTTAGACAGTGAATGGTCAGAGAGGAAAATTAATTTTACAACTATTTTTTTCCCTTGAAGTTTGCTGTCTAAGGTGGCCTTCCTATCTTCATGAGGCACCCAGAAATGACTTAATAATAATATTTTCCACAGTTAGAGTTTTAAAATGCTACTGTGTCTCTTGAGTTAGTAAATGAGGTAAAATCACAAGCATTTTTTTCTGGCTTCAATTGTATAATTTATGATGGCTTACACGGTTACCCATTTTACATGCTCAGCATATAATCATATTTTTGAGAGTTTATTCTTTTTATCCTGATAATTATCTTACAGAAATTTTTAAAAGAGAGGAAATAGCATCTCAAGTAACATACCTGGAGGGAGGGAATTCTGAATTTGTTTTCTCCATCTGCTGTTAACATTAATTTGTATGACCTGGGACATGATCTCTCATAACTCACTTTGTCCTGTGACTTAAGTGTGAAATTCTCTTAGTTTCTAACAATACAGTGATACCTGTCCCTGGTCTTATTTCCTGGGAAGCTGATGGCTATCTTTAAGGAAATGTTCTCTACGTGTAAGTTCTGAAATTTTTCCCATCTGAAACACTTTCAAAACTCACGTTCCTCTTAACACTCCATTAAATTTTATGAACTGCTACCATCTCAGGACTAACCAAATGATTTTGCTACTGAGAAACTGTCAGTGCTACCATTAAGTACAAAATCTCTCTGACCATAAAGACTTTTTATAATAGTATCTCATACTATCTGTTTGTCATTGTCTCTATCTCTCTTTTCTACTTGAAATAATGCTCTTTGTTAAGCACATCCACCTGTTTTCTACCCTAAGTAGGGTCTAATTTTAGTGCTTCTGCCTTTTACTTATCTGCATTGAAATCTTACATCCTTCAAATACCATACCTTCTATGAAACTTTGGTACCCTCAGTGCAAATTTCAACACAGTAAAAAATGCAAATAACATTAGTGTTATTACAAAAATTGTCTTGACCTGGTGGACCTCTTGAAGAGATCAAAGGAACCTCAGGCATCTATAGACTGTACGTTGAGAACTATTTTAGTTATAGGGTATACATACAAATATTTTTTCCAGTTTGCCCTTTCACTCTTATAATGGTGTCATTTGATGATAGTTTTACCCTTTAAGAAGTTTAAGGGTAGAAGTTTACTTTCTAATATAATTTTCAAAATTAAACTTGTTTTCCTTCTTACGGAATTATAGTATCAGTCTCAGCAAGTTGGCCATACTGTCATATCCCTATGCTTCTTCTCTGTGCCACAGCTGTTTCCTGGTTCCTTTGTTTTCTTCCTTAGCACGATGGAGATATTTATTCTACAGTGTTGGTGCTCATTGTCACTGCTTCTTATAGCTCTGCATTCTTTCATTGTATGTATTCAGTGTTCTTTGCTTTATGTTTCAAACATTACAATTAACTTGAAACATTCAGTATTAACTGGCAGGTTGGAGAGGAAAAGGAAAAGATTATAAAAGTAAATCTCAAATATTTATATGGAATTAGGTTTCTCTGGATCACTGATGTGTTCTTATTAACAGTTATAGACCCATAAGAATTTTTATTTCAAGAAATGGGTATTCAGCTAAAATCAACTAAATGATAACACTATAAGCCTAATATATAGTAACCATTTAATATTATCTATGATATTTATAATAGATGTTATTAAAACTTACATAATAGATGTTATCATTAAAACTTAAAAATCTTTCTGTAATATGTGTGAAACATCAGTTGTTTTTAGACTATTAATGAAATAGTGTTGACATGCTACAATGCAGGTGGTAAAGGAAATAGGAGGTATCAGTTCCTGAGGGGACATTTACTTGTGATCTTTCTTTAGGGTTTCCCTTTCCTTTAGCAGTTGTCCATGGGGATCCTTCCAGTGTTTTTTGTTTACCTTAGTGGTAGAACTTGTCTCCCAAGTGTAGGGAGGGAGGGAGCCTAATGAGAATAAGCTTTATAGCTTAAATAATATGCTTAAAACTTCAGTCCTAGTCTAGCTCTTTAGCCATGTTAGTTACTGCTAATGATATGACTATGCCTAACCCTAATCTACCTATTCTGTGCTATTAAGGGAATTTTGTTGGACCTGGCACAATTGTTTTACTGATGGTAACTGCAGAAATTCTAGAAAAACTTATAGTGACCTTTTGTCTATTTTTTTTGAATTTAAAATGTAATTATGATAATAGCACTTGAGCTGCTATTTAAAGACACTGCTACCCCAAACAACCAAACTACAATATCTTTTTGAGTATAACCTTGACTCTGTTTTGCCTTAACAGCCCTTCTCACTGTTTCTTTATTTTTTTTATTTTTTTAAATAATGTGAAAGTCATGTTGATTAACTTTTAGTGTATCTATATCTACTATAGTATGTGACTTTTGTCTTTTAGATCCTTGTGATAAACTTTCTGTGTTATCCCTGATTTCATGGAATCTGAGCAGGTATTTGACTTAAATGATTTCAAAAAGCCTAGGAGGTACTCTGAGAAAGGGATCTTGGTCAAATACCAGAGGTTAGCTTTTTTTCTTATTTTTTCCAGATCTCTTTGCAAGTCATTTTACCCTCTCTACATTAGTAAAGTATCAGAATTCTTGGGAGCCTGTCACTGTTTTCTGGAACCCTGATTTTGTCTGTTATTTTCTCCAAAGGTTAGACTGTCAAATTATGGAAAGAAAATAACTTATAATTGGCTTCTAGGAATGTTGTTCTTGGCTGTTACCATTAATTTGCTGTCTTTCATTGAAAGAAAGATTTAAATGCTCAATGGCCCTTTGCTTTCCCTTTTGAAATGGGTAAGCTAAATGCTCACAAAGGTGCTTACAGAAGATGGACTAGACCTGTTGTAAATAGATCTAACAAGTAGAAGTTAGAGAGAGGTAAATTAAATAGAGCATGAGATTATTAATTCATGGACAGCACTGTAATAGAGGATAGGTGATTTTTCTATAGAATGCTGCAAGAGCAATCCACACATAGGATAGAGTATTAGACTAGGAATCCGAGTCTTCCATTGCTGACAATCCTTTGCTTCTACCTGAATGCTGGAACCAGCTCTTAGAAATTTCTTGGTACATAGTATGATACAGTATCTTTCTGAGGTTTACAACTAATTCAATAACTGTAAAAGTATATTAGAAATTAAACTTACAGGGAAAACAATTTTAGATTAAGGACTGAATTTGAAAGAATTTTCACCTTATATTTTTTGTATTTCTCTTATGTATTTAAATACTTATATTGGTCCAGTATGGTTATATACCTTCATTAAGGGGAGTACTTCTAAAACTTCATTAGGATTTTCTCCTTCAATAATTGCAAAGGAACAAAAAAAGAAAAAAAAAAGCAATGCTGTGAGACAAATGAGAAAGTAAAATCAGGAATATAACATCCAAAGGTAAAAGATTTAAAACAAATCTATAGTTTACTGCTCTGGTTAAGACTTCCAAAAGCTTTATATAGTATGAGCTACAATATATTTTTCTTTTAGACTCAAGTATAAGTGAAATAATAGCTTTGCAATTGATGTACTTTTTTTTTTTTATTTCACAGTCTGGAACTTTGAAATGTCTTTTGACTTTTTCTAACTTGAGGATATATAAAAGAATGCTGATGGCACTCTGTATCTCTTCAAAGGCCTTAGCTACCTTCCTAGAGGCATCTCTTAACACCAACCTGTCTCATCCCAAACTGGGCAGATGCTTGAGAGTGAACTGATCCATGGTTAGTCTCCTGACCAGTTGATCTAACACAGCAGTGCACTCAGTATTTATGGAGAACTTAGATTTGGGCCATCTGATTTAATCAGATGCTCCAAACCAAGAGAATTTTTTTATAGTACAACATATAATAATTTTTGCTAATTATTATATTCTACTTCCATATTACATATAACCTCTTATTTTTAGTTGTCTAAATAGTGTGTTTGGTTTAACATTTACTTAATTTATTCCATGTTCCCACAATAAAATCCTTTTGTTAATTGGAAGACAATTAGGATACCTAAAATTTTCTCACAGAGGTTCTTATTGTAAGTATGCCTCAAATAAAAATGGACCATCTTTCCAAAAAGTTGAGGAGGGGAGAGAGTTGGGGAACATTTTCTTTAGTAGATTATAATAAGATATATATATATATATATATACACATATAATGTGGAAATAATAAGTTTGATTATAGTTAACTGGAACAAAAAATTCAGAAATAACCAGCAAAATCAAACTTAGAGTGGAGTGGAAGTAGAGGATTAATATTCTGATTGCTTCATCTTTCTTAGAAGAGTTTGTTTTTGAAATATACACATGGAAAAATGTAGCATAAACATACTAGTCTATTCATCAATTCTAAGAAACATCTCTGAAATGGATATGTTTTTCAATCAATAATAACATATAGTTGTGATTGACACCCTTTTTTCTTTCAGGATCATTTAAAAATGATGTATCTTATAGTTTATGACATGTTAGAGGCCATTATATATATAAATGTTAAACATATAAAATCATCACTAATAGACATAAAACCTAATAATTTGTGTATTTTATAAATTGAGAGAAAGAAGAGGAAATTAAAAATTAATACAGGCCATAAAATGAAGCTCAAAAACAAAATAAACAGCAAGAAGGGAGATAATAGAAAATAATAATTAAGAGCTCAGATAATGGAATCTCTAACTTGGGTTCAAAGTGTAACGCTAACAAATATGGAGATACCCTCAGTTAAATTATCTGTGTAACAGAAATCCTGACAGATTATTTTCTTTTTATTTCTTCTTCTTCTTTTTTTTTGTAGAGACAGAGTCTCACTCTGTTGCCTTTGGTAGAGTGCCGTGACATCACACAGCTCACAGCAACTTCCAACTCCCAGGCCTAAGCGATTGTCTTGCCCCAGCCTCCCAAGTAGCTAGACAGATTATTTTCTATTAAACAATGCTTTGATCTGGGCATTAGTCAAATTGACATGAAGAAGTTAAATTGACATGAAGAAGCTACAATGAAAATCACATTTCAAGGAAAAGTCATAGCTTCAGTATTTTAAGTTTTAATCTAGTAAGAAAAAAAAACAAGTAAGATTTTTAAAAATCAGTGAAAAAGGAAAGCAATGAGAATTTATAATGAATTTCTTAAAGGAATAAAATATCAGCTGAATAATCTGCTATTCAGTGAAAAAGGAAATAATCTGATAAATCAGTGAAAAAGGAAAGCAACAGGAATTTTTTTTTATTGAATCATAGTTGGGTACATTAACACAATCATGGGGTACAGTGTAGTGTTTTCATATACATTTTGAAATACTCTCATCAAACTGGTTAACGTAGCCTTCATGTTGTTTTCTAAGTTATTGAGTTAAGACATTCATACTCTGCTTTTAGAAAGATTCACTTGTACCCTTGTAAGATAAACCATAGAGGTGACCCCACCAATCACCTTCCCTCCACCCATCCAACCATCCACCCTCCTCCCTTCCCCTTTCCCAACCCCTTCCCCATATTCTAAGGCTATAATTAGGTTATAACATTCCTATGAAAGCTATAAATTAGTTTCAAAATAGGGCTGTGTACATTGGATACTTTTTCTTCCATTCTGAGATACTTTGCTAAGAAAAACATTTTCCAGCTCCATCCATGTAAACATGAAGGAGGTAAAGTCTCCATCTTTCTTTAGGGCTGCATAATATTCCATGGTGTACATATACCACAATTTATTGATTCATTCTTGGGTCAATGGGCACTTGGGCTTCTTCCATGACCTAGCAATTATGAATTGGGCTACAATAAACATTCTGATACAAATATCTTTGTTGTAATGTGATTTTTGGTCTTCTGGATATATACCTAATAGAGGAATTGCAGGATCAAATGGCAGGTCTATTTTTAGTTCTCTAAGTGTTCTCTAGATATATTTCCAAAAAGAATGAATTAATTTGCATTCCCACCAGCAGTGTAGAAGTGTTCCCTTTTCTCCACATCCACGCCAACATCTGTGGTTTGGGGATTTTGTGATATGGGCTAATCTTATTGGAGTTAGTGATATCTCAAAGTAGTTTTGATTTGCATTTCTCTGATGATTAAGGATGGTGAGCATTTTTTCATATATCTGTAGGCCATGCTCCTATCTTCTTTAGAGAAATTTCTCTTTAAGTCCCTTACCCATCCTGAGATGGGATCACTCATTCTCTTCTTGCTAATACGTTTGAGTTGTCTATGAATTCTGGTTATTAAACCTTTGTCAGAGACATAACCTGTAAATTTCTTCTCCCATTCTGAGGGCTTCTTTGGCACTACTGTGAATGGAATAGAGTCCTTGACTGTTTTTTCGGCTTGGCTGCTGCTGGTATATATAAAGGCTACAGATTTATGAGTGTTGATTTTGTAACCTGAGATGCTGCAGTATTCCTTTATCACTTCTAAGAGTTTTGTAGTAGAATCCCTGGTGGTTTCCAGATATACAGTCATGTCATCTGTGGACAGTGAAAGTTTAATCTCTTCTGACCCTATATGGATACCCTTGATCGCTTTTTCTTCCCTGATTGCAATGGCTAAAACTTCCATTACAATGTTAAAGAGCAATGGAGACAATGGGCAACCTTGCCTCATTCCTGATCTGAGCGGAAATGATTTCAACTTAACTCCATTCAATACAATATTGGCTGTGGGTTTGCTGTAGATGGCCTCCATCAGTTTAAGAAATGTCCCTTCTATACCAATTTTCTTAAGTGTTCTGATCATGAAGGGATGCTGGATATTATCAAAAGCTTTTTCTGCATCAATTGAGAGAATCATATGGTCTTTGTTTTTTAATTTATGTGATGAATTACATTTATAGATTTATGTATGTTGAACCATCCTTGAGATTCTGGGATAAAACCCACTTGGTTGTGGTATATAATTTGTTTGATGTGTTGCTGGATTCTGTTTGTTAGGATTTTGTTGAAAATTTTTGCATTGACATTCATTAGTGATATTGGTCTATAATTTTCTTTTCTTGTTGGGTCTTTTCCTGGTTTGGGGATCAAGATGATGTTTGTTTCATAAAATGTGTTGGGTAGTATTCCGTCTTTATCTATATTTTGGAAAAGGTTGACTAATATAGGTACTAGTTCCTCTTTAAAGGTTTGGTAGAATTCTGACGTGAAGCCATCTGGTCCTGGGCTTTTCTTTTTGGGGGAGATTTTGTATAGTTGATGCTATTTCAGAGCTTAATATAGGTCTGTTCAACATTTCCACTGCATTCTGGCTAAGTCTTGGGAGGTGGCGTGCTTCCAAGTATTGGTTGATTTCCTTCAGATTGTCATATTTCTAGAAATAAAGTTTTTTGTAATATTCATTAAGGATTTTTTGAATGTCTAAAGGGTCTGTTGTTATTTCATCTTTACCGTTTCTGATTGACGAGGTTAGAGATTTTATTCTTTTTTTCTTGGTTAGGTTGGCCAAAGGTTTATCGATTTTGTTGATTTTTTTCAAAAAACCAACTTTTTGATTTGTTGATGTTCTATAATCCTTTTGTTTTCAATCTCATTTAACTCTGCTTTAATTTTGGTTATTTCTTTTCTTCTGCTGGATTTGGGACTGGAATGTTCTTCCTTTTCCCAGCTGCTTGAGACATCCCATTAAGTTGTTAACTTCCTCTCTTTCTATTCTCTTGAGGAAGGCTTGCCAATGCTATAAATTTCCCTCTTAGGACTGCCTTAGCGGTATCCCAGAGGTTCTGATAACTCATGTCTTCATTATCATTTTGTTCTAAAAATTTGGTAATTTCCTTCTTGATCTTGTCTCTGACCCATCTATCATTCAGCATAAGGTTATTTAGCTTCCATGTTTTTGTATGAGTCTGCAAATTCCTGTTGTTACTGAGTTCAACTTCTATTCCATGATGGTCCAAGAAGATACATGGAATAATTTCTATTCTTTTAAATTTGCTGAGGTTAGATTTCTGACCTAAGATGTGATTGATTTTGGTGTATGTTCTGTGTACTGGTAAGAAAAATGTGTATTCAGTTTTGTTAGGATGAAATGTTCTATAGATGTCTCTTAAATTCAAAAGTTGAATAGTTAAATTTAAATCTAAGATTTCTTTGCTAAGCTTCTTATTGGAGGATCTATCCAACACTGCCAAAGGAGTGTTAAAATCTCCAACTATGATGGACTGAGGGAGATCAAGTTGCTCATGCCAGTTAGAGTCTCTTTTATAAATTGAGGTGCATTCTGCTTGGGTGCATAGATATTGACAATTGAGATCTCATCATACTGAATATTGCCCTTAACAAATATAAAGTGGCTATCTTTATCCTTGCTTACTTTTGTTGGTTTAAAACCTATTGTATCTGCGTATAAAATTGCAACACCTGCTTTTTTCAGCTTTCCGTTTGCCTGGAATATAGATGACCATCCCTCCTAAGTCTATATTTATCTTTTAAGGTAAGATGAGATTCTTGTATACAGCAGATGTCTGGTCTGAGTTTCTGTATCCAATCAGCCAATCTGTGCCTCTTTAGGGGACAATTTAAGCCATTCGCATTGATTGAAATTATTGATAAGCCTGGTAAAATTTTAGGTATCGTGTTGTTTGAAAGTCCTGTGGACATTTTTAATCCTTTCACCACTGTGGAAGCTGGAATTTGATCAATAGTTTCTGAGTTAGTTTACTTTTGTGGTCTAGGATTGCACTGCTCATTATGGAGGATAGGTCTGAGAATATCCTGGAGAGCCGGTTTAGTTATGGCAAATTTCTTCAACATATGAATGTCATTAAAGTATTTAATTTGTCCATCACAAATGAAACTCAGTTTAGCTGGATACAAGATCCTGAGTTGAAAGTTATTTTGTTTTAGGAGATTAAATGTCGATGACCACCCTCTTCTGGCCTGAAAGGTTTTGGCAGAGAGATCTGCAGTCATTCTAATATTCTTCCCCTTGTAAGTTATGGTTTTCTTATGTCTAGCTGCTTTCAGGATTTTCTCTTTCATATTAACTTTAGTGAAGTTAATTATGATGTGTCTGGGGGATGTCCTATTCAGGTTGAGTCATACTGTGGTTCTAAGGCTGTCTACTATCTGAATTTCAGGATCTCTTGGCATATCTGGAAAGTTCTCTTTCATAATTTCATAAAGAAGAGCCTCTGTGTTTTGTGAAGCAACTTCATTGCCTTTAGGAATTCCTATAAGGCGAATATTAGTTTTCTTTGAATTATCCCAGAGCTCTCTGAGAGAATGATACATTTTTGCTTTCCGTTTCTGTTCCTCTTTGGATTCTTGGGCATGTTCAAAAGCTTTGTCTTCTACGTCTGAGATCCTTTCTTCTGCCTGCTGCATTCTGTTACCAAGCGATTCTACCATATTTTTCAGATCTTTGAGGGTTGCAATCTCTTGCCTCAATGTTTCAAGATCTTTAGTGGTTTTGTCTTTGAATTCATTGAATTCTTCAGTGAACTTTTGGAATGCTCTTTGAATTTATAATTCTATCTTTGCTTCTATTCTATTAATCTTATTTGCAATCCAAATTATGAATTTGATTTCTGATACCTCAGCCATCTGTTTATAAAGGGGATCTTCAGTTTCATCTGCCACATCCTTTTTTGGGGGCGGGGTTTATCTACTCTGGTTATTCATATTACTAGCCACATCCTTTCTTGAGGGGGTTGATCTACTCTGGTTATTCATATTACCAGAGCTTTTCCACTGATTCTTAAACATGATTTTTTTACCCTGTTTGGTTTTCCCCTTGAGCTTTGTCAAGGACCTGTACGGTGTTATGGCCTGAGAGACAGGGGACCCACTTGGTGTGGTGGGGCTAAGTGGCTCTGTCTTATTTTCAGCTGGTCTCTGTTCTACCCTCATGAATCAGTTATTCTTGGTTGAAGTCTCACCTGTGGAGAAATACCAGCAATTAAGTTGCCCTGCCCCCCACAAACAACAATTGGGCAAGGAAAATCAAACCTTCCCTCAACCATACACCCAGGGTGCCACTTTGGATAGTTCTTGAGTGATTTGCCCGGTTCTAGGGGTCCAAATCGGTTGTCCCAGTCAGCACCAGTCTCAGGTGGGAGAGTTCAAATGTCTCTGGCAGCTAGATAAGAGGGATCTGCTGGTAGCTCAGATATACCTTGCTCCAGTGCTCTGTAAGGGCAAAGGGACCCACCCAGCAAATGAATTAGTCTGGGAGGGTTGATGCCTCCTTCCCACCTTGTACCCAGTCACTGGTAATCCCACAGGGCTGTGACCCAGTTCACTCTAGTGAGCAAGTGCTCCTGGGGTTTATGACTGCCTAAGTCACCAGGAGATCTGAGTCTGGCAGGGGGACCTTGTGTGTTTTTAATATAGGCTGAGGCAGTTTACCCAGTTCCAGCCCTATGCCTGTTTGATATTGCTGCAGAACAGGACATAGCCACTACATAATTTTTTTCTGTCCCAGCTAAATTCCTCTGCAGATCAGAGGCTGCTAGAGGTGATAAGAAACTCAGCCCTGGGCAGCAAGCAATTAAGAGTTTACACTCAGGTGTCAATTCCAGCCTCTGCCCTCTCATTGCCTTTGTCTCAGCTGTATTCCCCTGAGGGCTAGATGCTATTATGGTCTCTTCACTCACAGAACTTCCCAAGTCCGTTCAGCCAGTGGCTGCTGTCCAGAACCTCTAGTTGCCCAGAGAGACAGGGCATGCCTACCTGTAATGGCCTAAGGGATGTGAGCTTTTCCCACAGCTCAGGATACCACAGGTCCTATATGGCTTCCTCTGAGCGAACTGTCCTCTCCTTGCTCCCGTGCCACAGAGTCAACACAGACCAGCACCAGCCCTTTCCCTCTCCACTCCTCTCAAGGAAATGCCCAAGAATCTGGACTCCATGGGTGACAAACCTCCAGACCTCGGGGTGAGAGTGGGGGGGAATCCTGGGAGTTCAGATTTTCAGGTAGGGAATATATACAGTTTTATACAATTTTACAGTTTTATGCCTGGCAGGAGGGTGCTGTGGCCTGCCAGCAGGGGTGGGAGGTCCAGTTTTACTGGGTCTCTCCTGTGGGATAGAGTGGGAGGATGTTTGAATTCTGCTCGCTTGTTTGTATGGAGTAAACTGTGAGCCCTTCTTGTGGGGGAGGGGACTCCCGTCTGCTTGGTGGTGGATTTTGTGCCTTTTGATTATATTTTGGGGGTTGCAGCTCACCTCAGCAAGGTTAAAGTGCATTCTTCAATCTTCTCTCTTGGCTCAGCTCCAGACCATCAGCTCCCTTACTAAATTTCTATCCTTTAAGTCTCCTTCTGGACAGGAGCCTCTGTAGAAAACTGGCTGCAGTCTGCCATCTTGCCTCTGCTCATCAGCAACAGGAATTTATAATGAATTTCCTAAAGGAATAAAATATCAGTTGAATAATCTGAATTGATAGGTTTTTGACATTTTTCTTTGATTATATATTTATTAATCTAAACTAGGAGGTAAGAAGAAAGCCAAAATTAATAAAAGTTGTGAGATGATTTGAAATATAAAGAAAATTAAAAGAATGCTACACCAACAATGGATGCAACCCAAAAGGGACGAGAGGAGGTGATGTTTCTTAGTCCTGAGATCCAGTCTTTAACTATATGATAAGCATTTACTGAAAGTGAAGCTTTTTTGCATGGAGAAGAGTGATCTGAGAGATGACAGAGAAGAGTCTTCACATTTCATACAGACTGTCATATGGGATAGCCTCTTGACTGACAAATGGGATGTGAGAAAGAGGATTATGACCAGAGGCTTAGGGAATTCAGGAATTTGGATATTAGTTTAAAATAAGAACGAACTTCTTAAAGTTATAAATGTTCAGTAATAGAATGGGTTGTTTCTTGAAATAATGAGCCCACCATACTACGTACCTTGAGACGTTCAAGAAGGGACTAAAGTACATACTGTGAAAGGGGTTGCTGTATTATAACATTTGATGAAATGATTGATAGGATCTTTTAAGGCCAGTGACCTAATAAGTCTCCAAATAATTTTTACTTATGATCAGACTATTTAATATCTTTTTCTTTAGAATGAGACCCCCCCCCATAATTACTTTAACTTTTCCAAGGTTTAATTTCCTCATCTACAAAGTGGAGACATAGTGATATCACTTTTGCTTATTTCATAAAGATCTTGTGTGGACTCAATTAAGTGCTTTATTAAATACAAAACATTAAGAAAAAGAATGTTGCAACTTTGTATAATCTTTGAAAATTTTGATAAAATGGATGATTTTCTAGGAAATTTAAGACAGGTTTGAAAGAAGGTGGAAAATCTAAATAGAGGAAAAAACATAATAGATGAACAAGTCTATCAAAGACCTTATATCTACCACTATCTCTTATTTTACATATCTTCTAGGTAGCAAACTCATAATTGTGTAAAGAGGTATAAATCATACTATAAAAATTCATAATACACCAGGAAAATTAAAAGTCAAAATTTACATGATCATCTCTGTTACTTATATAAACCAAAGTCATGTTCTTTGAGCATTTGACCACTTAAAAATTGCAATATGTGTATATGTGAGATACCACAATCTAAGATTAAAAATAATACATGATAACTAAAGATAGAATGAGAAAATATTAATAATATATATAGCAAAGATAAACATCTATATCTATAAAAACATTAAGATTAAGTTTAACAGGAAAATGGAGAAATAATATGGAAGATATTTTTATAAAAGAAGAAACAAATGGCAGTCAAATAAAAAGACTTTCAACTATTATTACTAGTCATGGAAGTGAAGTTAAAAATCACAATAATGCATATTTTGTCTGTCAGATTTCAAAATGGAAAAGTTTAGATTTCAAGATTGATAAAAGTTTAGGAAAAAACAGCTCTTTCATATGTTTTTGGTGATAAACAACCCTTTTGGAGCACAATTTAATAGTGTCTGGAAGATTTAAAATGCATATTCTTATACTCAGCAATTCTATTTTATATCTACACTCAGCAATTTTCTTTTATAGCAATAATTCTTTTATACCAATAAAAGTTTATTGTACCATTGTTGGGTGAAACATTAAAAAAATTAAGATGCTCATTAATAGAGGAGTGGTTAAGTTAATTATAGTATAGATGGTAGAAATACTTGAAATAATATTCAACCTTCAAAACGAATGCAATAATGTGGTAAGTGACATGAAAAGACTAACTAACAGAACACTGGGCCTATCATGACTTTATGCCTACAAAAAAAGATAGTGTACTTGCACGTGTACAAAAATGCATAAAAATAAGCCTGGTATATGGTTTGTTTGTTAAGTACCTCTCTGGAAGGTGAATAAATATAAAGAAGAATTTTCACTTTTTGTTCTATTAGATTCTATATCATTTTAGTCTTTTGTAATGATGATATAATGAAAATTTAGAAGAAAAATACAGAAATGGCAAAAGAAATAAAAGACCAATAAATAAGCTTATTTGCCCTCATATTTATGAAAATACAAATTAAAATCTCATTGATACTTTTCTTCTGTCAAATGGGAAGAGAATGAAAATACCCAGTTATAGCAAAGTTGTAACAAGAAAGAGCACTAACACACTGTTAGAATATAAACTTTTAATATACAACTGATATCACCTTTTAAAGTTTTAAGCTTTCCTACCCATTTACTTAGTAATTTCATTCATGTGTATTATTTTACAGATACCTTCATGAATAGGGAATAATTGGTTTTGAATAGTGTTTTTAATAAGGTTGGAAACACTAAGAAGAGACTTAAATTTTGACATGTTTGTGTAGCAGAAAGATATAGATGAACATACATAGATGTTAATATTAGTATCAAATACTAAGTTTTTCAAAAAGTCACGTTACAATAAAGTATGTGTAGCTTGAGCTTATTTTTCCCAAATGGGTGTTGTACATTTGTCGTATGTCTGCAGATATATATTTGCTAGAAGGCACGGGTAGAAGTAAAAAAGGAAATCTGTAATCTCTGAAATGTGATATTACCATGCACCATTACTTTTTCTTATACATTTCTGTTTATTCTATTATCTATTTATTTGTTTTAACCTCAATTATGTGTTGCTTTATGTTATTAGGGATCAGTAATAATTGGCCCATAAATTTTTCAGAAATCTGCTTTCCTATTTGAAGGAAAAAAAATAGTGCTTTTGTTATTTTTAAGAGTTGAATATTTTGTTTGTGAAAGGATCTTGTTTTCATCGCTTTATTCTCATCATAAGTAACAGTATCTAATAATTACTTAACATGTACTCTGGGCCAAGGATCTACTTCAATACTACCAGTCCTTAGATTATTATTATTGTTTGTCCTAGAGAACAACAGTTCTCAAACATTCTACTTTCAAGAGCCACTCATGTACCTAAAAATTATTGAGGACCCATGGAATTTTTGTTCATTTGTGTTACATCTATCTATATGCCATATTATAAATTAAATCTCAGAAGTTATTAAAATATTTATTTTAAAAGCAATAATAATTCTAATGTATGTTATAAGAAACACAAAAATGGCTATTTTCCAAATCATAAAGTTTAGTGAGAAGAGTACCATTATTTACATTTTGAAAATCTCTTTAACGTCTGACTTCATAAAAGGTAGCCAAAATCTTTTTTTTTTTTTTTTTTTTTTGAGACTGAGCCTCAAGCTGTCCCCCTGGGTAGAGTGCTGTGGCATTACAGCTCACAGCAACCTCCAACTCCTGGGCTCGAGTCTCCTGCCTCAGCCTCCCAAGTAGCTGGGACTACAGGCGCCCGTTACAACGCCCGGCCATTTTTTGGTTGCAGTCATCATTGTTGTTTGGCGGGCCTGGGCTGGGGATTTGAACCCGCCACCTTAGGTGTACGTGGCTGGCGCCTTAGCCGCTTGAGCCACAGGCTCTGAGCCCCAAATTCTTATACATCCTTCTGCATTATCTGTTTTGCTAAATTGTTTTAGTATGTCATTATTCTCTACTGCCCTTCACTGTGTCAGGTTTGTCCATTCAACTTACTTTTGCTATAAAGATGGGAAAGTGTAGGTTTCATCTCTTACTTCATAGAAGATGGCTTTAAGAGTCATTCTGTGGTTCTTGTATTACTCTTTTCCCTTGGCCATGTGCATGAATGTCCGAAAGAGGAGCTGCCCCATTTCTAACTTGGTTCTATGATTAAAATGATAAGAAGCAGAGTAGCTGATCCCTTTCAAGAGTAATTTGAGTAAGGATTAGACTTGTTTTGTAAGCCATTGAGATTTAAGGAAGTGTTTATTGTTTTATCATAAGCGAGTATAAACTCACTGATGCAGACATTGATGCCAGAATGAAATATTACTGTAACAATCATACACACACAAAAAATGTTGGTGTCCTGCCTCAAGAGCAGCGTCTGCTGAGACCTGTGTAAACTGGCTGCAATTGACTGAAGAAATATAGAGTTAGAAGTGATGGTAAAGAAAGACAAGAGACATAGAGTAGAATTAAAAGCCAGCACTCAGGGGTCCATTGCATGTCCAAAGATTCTGGCAATGGCCCAGAGTGTTTGTTCCACTCTGATTTTATTGAAGTCTGTTTGCCCAGAGAGTAAGATGAGGGAGGGAACAAAGATGGCAGCAGTTTCTTGGATTGATCATATCAGCTCCTGTTGTTATTATTATTAACCTTAAGGGTAGCCTTCCAAAATCTGAAATCTGAGCCTTGTATTGGGAGAGCCTCGTGCTTGAGATCATACACACAGATTTCTAGGGTGGTGTTAAGCTCTGCTAGTTCTCTGTGGAGTAAAACACTACTGGCATTAATCTTCTCTGAGGGATCGGTGGGAGGGAGGCATTTTCCTCCCATCACCACCACAGAGGATTTTCCTTTGCAATAAGAGATATAAGCTCTTCTGCCCGTATCTCAGAGCTTGAGCTACTCTCTTGTTCTCTGTCCCAGGCAAATGTATATCTCCACAGTGGGTATCTGCTTTGATTGTTTAATGGGTGGGAAATGCCCTAGAAGATGTGTCTTTTCTAGGACTTGCCATAATCTCTTCTATGGCCATTGTTCCCTTAGAGTGCTCATAGACCCAGAATGGTGTTTGGAAGCTGTATCCCCAGTAGGCTAGAATTTCAGAAAAGGCAAGAAGCTTGCTAGCAATATCTAGCTTACATGTAAACTAGCTGACTTTTTTTTTTTCTGACTCACTCAGCTTACTTTTTAGTTTTCTTCTTTTCCTGAGTGTGCTTTCCTTTGCCAAGAATGAGGTCTTCGGTCCCCATTCTCCCAGCAAAAAATATGTAAAAGATATGACATTGATTTGGGGCCTGGGCAGAAGGAGGTTCCCATAACAAAACTTTTGATGATGTTGTCACCTGAGTACCTGGAAATCAGTTAATGTACCAAATGAGTATATGGTATTAGGCAAAAAATGTTGGGAAATAAAATATTACTAATGTTCTTTGGTTACTATTGCCTTCATTTGATTAGGTATTATAGAAGAAAGATGAGCTTAGAAAAGATTTATAAAGTTTATAAGCAGAGTATAAAGGGGAAAATCCAGAAATTCCAGGATTGAGGGTAAAAATATTATTTCTCAATTTCAATTGATAAAACATATAATCAAAAATTATTTGAATATACAGAGGCTTATAGTTCAGCCACTATCAAAGACCACATAGGGGTAAATCCAGAATACTTTTTTTAGAAACTCAGTAAACTGTTAAAGTGGCTGACCCATAGCCCTTTTATTTAAATAAAATGACTTGGGACGGAACAAAACATAGTAAAACTAAGAGTGTGGCTCCCCCTCAGAAACTTGCTCACCTCAAGGAACTTATAATTAAATCTGGAGTAGTTGTGTATCTTAAAAAGATTTGTGGGTATGGCAATTGGTAAAATAGCTACAATCAAATAAATTAAAAGCCAGCTAAACTTTTTAGAGATGTGTACTGCCAAAAGAGCTACTAGGTTTAAGTGAAAGAGATTAAAATTGTTAATAACTTGTGCGTCTCCAATCTTCTATACGAAGCAGCCAGAGAAAGCTGCTCAGCCACCAGTGTGGTGATACAGTAAATGTGTGTATGTGGGGGGCAGGTTATATTCTAGAATCTTAATCCTTTGTTTGTAGATCCAAAAAAAATTAAGGAATAGGAATGATCACTTATGGGGCAGAGCTAGCAGCCTCTGAGAACAATAAACTCGGAAGCTTCTCCTGAGTAACAAAACAGACCCAATTAAGAAATGTTCCCCTCTTATGACAAAGCAGTAGATCTTGCAACTTCTGCCCAGCAAAATTTCAGGGTTCACAGGATAAGTGACTGCTATGTTTTCTACATTTATCTTCTTTCAAATTTATAGCTGTATTCTGGTTATTATGATTCTGTAATTATATGTTAGTTATTTGAGGAACAACTAACCTATCTTTTAGTTTATAAGTTTCTAGCGTAAAAGAAAAAATCTATAGTCTCATCTAAATTTTAAACAAAGGCAGTCTTAAAATCCTGGACTTTGTGAGTCTATTGCCATAATTTGATAGGAGTTAGGATAATCTCTCTTGGGGTGCATGACTTATGCAGAAAGAAAAGTAAATATTTGTTATCAGTTGACAGATTGTGGTATTATTATTTTCCCCTATTATTTACTAGCTCTCCTGTTAGAGAATTTTCATTTCCTACCCAGTGATATCAAGCTTGCCCACATGACTTCCTTTGTTCAATGAAATGTGAACAGAAGAGATCGATGTCACTTCCAAACAGAATTCGTAAGAAACATTATGTTGTTCTGCTGTGGTTATCTTCCATCTGCCATGAAGGCTGCATATCCCTGAAGTGGGCTGCTTCTTCAGCTTGGCTGACAGCTAACATATAACATAAGCAAGATATAAATCTTGGTAAGACACAAAGATTTAGGATTGTTTATTAGTCATTTAAGCTGTCTGATAAATCATACAGTATTGGTCAAAATATTCTGGGATTTATCTTAATTCTGTCAAACTGGCTTGAATTAAACTTTGGTCCTCAAGAAGTTGGCACCAAAAAAATGACTAGCAAAGCTAGTGAAGGTCATTAATTTCTTAAGTTTAGTTGATTGACACTGAGTGTATCTGTTCCATAAAAGGCTGTTCTCTTAGCATATTAATATCCTTGCACAGAGGGCCTCTGTCCATGTTACGTGAAAAAGGCACGGTTCTTTGTCTTCTTGTCACCTTAGCTAACTGGAGTCAAGCACTCAAACTTGAAATTAACTTTTTTTTCAGTTGTGGAGAAGTATTTATAAAACTGGTTTTTGAACATCTCGTAATTGGATAATTAGAGAAACTATTCATATCATTGAAAAAGAGCCAATAGTTATTTTTCAAGGATTTTTGGAAAGCATTATGTAGTTGATTTATTGTCTTTTGTCATTCTTACAGTGTTTCAGAAAAGTAATTTATAGAATATTCAGTGCAGATCCTCTGAGTTCTCTCAATGT
Source organism: Galagoides demidoff (assembly GCA_963574575.1). Taxonomy (NCBI): domain Eukaryota; kingdom Metazoa; phylum Chordata; class Mammalia; order Primates; family Galagidae; genus Galagoides; species Galagoides demidoff. The sequence goes on from CAUYQV010041353.1 coordinate 30,021, forward strand.
CAGCAAAAGGACACCAAGAGATCTCAAAAACTGGCTCACTTATAAATTTGAGATGACAAAAGTCTAGAACTCCTTTTAGCTCATGAATTAAAGCTAGAAAATAAAGACTAATTCATCCTCTTTCACATATGAATATGTAATTTAACAATCTACGAACTGTAACATGCATTTTGTTGATTTTCTCAATGTGTTAGAACAAGAAGTGGGAGTATTAAGTATGTCATTAAAATCAATGTTGCCTATAAAAAAGACTTGGGAATTTGAAATGACTACAAGTTTGTAAGTCTTCCAAAAAGCTAAATGGATCTTACTTAGATTGTGCTATATAAAATGTTATTCAACAGTTTTCAAAGTGTGGTCCCTGAAATATCAATGTAATTATTACTAGATAAGTTGTTAGAAATACAAAATCTAGTTCCTTATACCAGACCTTCTGAATCAGAAACTTAGGATTTTTGGCCTAACTATCTTGTGTTTTATAAAGTCTTCCAGATGATTCTGATGTATGCTAAAGTTTAAGAATTACTGACCTAGAACAAAATTGTCATCTGCTTCTTGCTGTTTAGAATAAGCCAGAACAGTTATTTTGCTTTAATTTTATAGTCTAAAAAAGAAGCTGACAAGCTAAAGTACTTCTACAAGAAAATCTTATGTTATAAATGACTAGAAATGAAATATATGGGACTATTTGGGGGAAAAAATTGATGTTTTTAGGCTAAAATGAAGACAGGCACAGTACCTGACAATCTATAATCCCCACATCTTTGGAGGTTGAAACCAGAGGATTGCATGAACCCAGGAGTTCAAGACCAGTCTGGGCAACATGGTGAGACCCTATCTCTGCAAAATATAATAATAAAAAAATTAGCCAGGCGTGGTGTCACATGTTTGTAGTCTCAGCTACTTGGGAGGCTGAGGCTGGAGGAATGCTTAACGCAGGAGTTTAAGACTGCAATGAACTATGATCATGCCACTGAACTCCAGCCCTTGTGAAGCTCTGTCTTTAAAAAAAAAAAAAAGAAGGAAGGAAGGAAACTTAGAGGATTAAGATTAAAGTGCTATCTTAGCTTCAGAAAGTACAACTAAGCAAAAGAACTTTCTGGCAAAACTTTCTGGTTATATGTTGTCCCCGTGATTTAGTGCCTCTGTGGAGGCATTTGTGTTAAGTTCTAGACTTCCTATTAATGTCAATTTTGAGGTAATCGTTCATGTATTCATGTGTAGGTTGAATCAGATGATCACCATCTAAGGTCTTTTGTGATGCTTAGAGACAAATATTGATGACTTGGAATTAGTAAGCATGCTTCTGGTTGTCACATGGAGCAGCATTCTCAGATTTCAGTAATATATGAACCCTCTTGACTGAAAATGTCTTTATTTTGTCTGTTTTCTTCTCTAAGCAATGTTAGAATTCTGAACTAAACCTTATTTCCTAGCTTATTAAAGATACTCTTTTGCCTCTGCGCCTGTAGCTCAGCAGCTAGGGTGCCAGCCACATACACTGAGGCTGGCGGGTTTGAATCCTACCTGGGCCTGCCAAACAACAATGACAACTACAACCAAAAAATAGCCAGGCATTGTAGCAGGTGCCTGTAGTCCCAGCTACTTGGGAGGCTGAGGCAAGAGAATCGCTTAAGCCCAAAAGTCTGAGGTGAGCTATGATGCCACCACACTCTACCCAGGATGACAGCTTGAGACTCTGTCTCAAAAACAAACAAGCAAGCAAACAAACAAAAACACTCTTTCACTGTCTTATAGCCTTTTTGTTGTTGCTGTCAGCACTTAGGAATGCTTTGTATGCAATCTTTCTTGTTACTTTTAAGATTTTTATTTCCTTGTATCTTTGACTTAACATTCTCGGTAATTTCTGGGATCTTTCTTCTAGTCCAAACTACAGTTTATGCCATCCACCCATTTTAAATTTCAGTGACAACGTATTTCTAGAAGCTTTTAAAATATCTCTTTACTTCATATGTTCTGTGAATACGGTATTATTTTTAATGGCTTAAATTCCTTTTATCTTGTTTATCATTTGAAATACATTTTATTGTAAATTTCAAAAAGTTACTTCATCTCAGATCTTCACATGGTTTTCATCCTATTTCTTAATCTTTGGGCTCATGAGGAATCACTTTTTAAAGCAGTGTTTAATTTTTGATTGAGTTCACTTTTAATAAGAATTTTTTTTCATGGAAACTCATTTTTCATAGATTGTAAAAATGTTGCATTTGTTTTTCCCGGTTGTATTAGGAGTTCCACTAATTCAGGACCAATTTTTGTTCATATTCTAGTTTAGGGATTTCTGTACTACATGGGTATTATAAGTGTTGACAGCAAATCCACTCTTGGAATTTCATTTCTCATAGGAGACTGTTTTTTCAAAGCTTCCATGTCACTTTAATCCAATCCCTTTTCAATAAAAGGATAGCCTTTTGAGGTCCGAGCTATATTTATATCCTTCTGCAGAACCCAGGACCTATCCCTTTATTTTATTTATTAAAATCCAGTATGTAGCTATTAGATAATTCTGGCTTCATGTCTTCCTTAGATCTGAGCAAAACAGCTTAGGAGTTTACTCTTCCACCTTTAGGTTTCCTGTTCATTTCTGGCATCTGGACATTTCCTTTTCTTGTAAACTCAGATGTATAACTAAAAGTATTATTACATTTAATTTATAATTTCTGATGTAATTTATATCAGAAATTTATATAATTTCAAAATTTATAATTTTATAAATTATATAATTTTTATAAATTTATAATTTATGTCAGAAATTATATCAGCTGATATAATTTATATCAGCTGTCTGCCCTATTTGCCAGGGCTAAAATTCCTTGATTGCTTAAATTCCTGTCCCTCTTTTAGTAGTGTTGCCTACATGTGTAAACATAAAGGAAGTATAAATACCTTCCACATTTATTTCTCATACAACTTTAAACCTAAAACAAATAACTTAAGTATAAAGATTTATAACCATTAAAATTAAGATTAGGCTGGACACATGGTTTATGCCTATAATTCTAGCAGTCTGAGAGGCTGAGGCAGGTGGATCACTTGAGGCCAGGAGTTCAAGACCAGCCTCAACAAGAACAAGACCCTATCTCTACTAATAATAGAAAAAAGTAGCCAGGTGTAGTTGTGCATGCCTGGAATCCCAGCTGCTTAGGAGACTAAAGTACGGGGAGCCCAGGAGTTTGTGTTAAGTAAGCTATTATGATGCCAGTGCACTCTAGCCAAGGTGACAAAGCAATGCTGTCTCAGAAAAAACAAAAAATAACATTAATTTAATGAGATTAATGTTCTTCTGATAAAGCTGAATTGTTTATACCCATATGAATATAGTACTAGCTTTTAATATGTTTGATTGTTTGGTACAAATTGTCCTAGAATTCACCATACATAGGGAAAATGGGAAACGATAGCTAAATGTACCTTTATTTATAAAATAGTCATTACAAAATTTTGCACAGACGTGGCCAACACATATGGAATATTTTGTAAATATTTATTTTGTAAAATTGAGTCTGACAGCCTAAGAACCAGAAAATCCTATGTGTAACCTCTAGTCTGAAAGCTGACAGGCTTGAAATCCAAGAAGTTTCAGTTCAAACCCGAACTCAAGGCAGTTAGACAGGAAGATTTCCCACTTAACTTGCAATGATCTGTCTTTTTGTTCTATTCATGCCTTCACCTAATTAGATGAAGCTCATATTTAGGAGCTTCATTCAAATCTCTGGGTTCAAATGGTAATTTCATCCAAAAACACTTTCATGGATACATTCAGATTAATGTTTGACCAAATATCTGAGTACCCATGGCTCAGTCAAGCTGACACATAAAATTAACCATCACAAATCTTTGTGTTGTTTTGCAGTATTTTTGTGTGTGTGTGTGTTGTCCTATGTTAGTATTTTATTTTCTTCCTTACTTGGCCTAAGACATGACAGATCTTTATAGCTTGTATACTTGTCAATAAACCAGTTGAGTAATCAGGCCTTGATCTATTTTTTTGTCTCATCTCTTAACTCCATATAATTTGTGTGCATAATTATGTACATATCTTTCATCCGATTTCTGATTCTGCTGGCTTTCACATAGTTATCAGTTATCATTAATAGCAGATATACAAATTCAATGATTTTAATACCTCATATATTCTCTTTTTATTTTTATTTTTTGAGACAGCCTCAAGCTGTCACCCTGGGTAGAGTGCTGTGGCATCACAGCTCACAGCAACCTCAAACTCCTGGGCCCAAGTGATTCTCTTGCCTCACCCTCCCAGGTAGCTGGGACCTATAGGTGCCTACCGCAACACCTGGCTATTTTTTGGCCCTGGGCTGGGTTCAAACCTGCCAGCTCCGGTGTATGTGGCTGGCACTCTAGCTGCCTGAGCTATAGGAGCTGAGCTTATATATTCTCACATAAGAAAAACTCCAGAAATAATTAACTCAGAGACTGAAGGATGTTACGGCTTAGGTCTTTTTTAGACCTTTTCCTCAAGGTTTCAAGATAGTTGCTTGACTTCTAGCCATCATATCTCTATTCAGGGCACAAGGAGACAGGAAAAAAGAAGACAAATCAATTAAAACTGCTTTAAAAAGTGATTTCTCATGAGCCCAAAGATCAAGAAATAGAATAAAAACCATATGAAGATCTGAGATGAAGTAATTTTTTGAAATTTATAATAAAATATATTTCAGATGATAAACAAGAGTGCACTGCAAAGGTATTTTGTAGGTATTACTTTCAGATTATTTTCCTCTCAATCTGAGAAGAGGCTAAGAATTGTAATTTTTCTGTTTACATTGCCATGATTATTGTCATTGAGGTAAAAGGGAGGATGGATAATGAGTAAGCAAACAATATATTCTGAAAATATATTCTTTCTTTAATAGAGGTGGTATCTTCTTCCTATTACCAATATCTGGTACTATGAAAATATTCTGAAAGTGTTGAGTATAATGTAAATAATAAATTTCTAGCATATTATAAAGATCCTTCAATTCTTGTTCTTCTTTAGAGTACTTTGCTTAAATGATTACATCTCTGTAATAATGCACAATTTTGTGGGCTTTTTTTTCTAACCTTTCACTTTTTCTTTAGATAAGAAAGAAGCTGGGTGACAGGCAATATGTGAAGGAGTCATTAAGAATACGAACAATATTCTAACAGTGGCAAGGAATAGGAAAGTAGAGCCTAGTTCTCTATTACATGTTATCCAAGGTCTCTGAGAACAGGATAGATGTTAGAGGACTTTTCAAGGATGTTTAATGTCCTATATTCTAAATTCGAGGTAGGTTTTTCTCACCGGCTTTTGCCGTCTACTTAGGATCACTTTATCTCTGGATTTGACAGTCTTTGTTTTAGCATTTTTGTAGCTTTGCATCTTTTTCTAGGTCTCTACTATTGGGAGTATTCAGAAGAAGCTTTATTGGGGGGCTATTAGCAAGACGAAATTTTTTCAGTGATTATTTATTTCAATAGCCATTTAATTTCATTATCTTTTAATGAGTTCTTTGATAGCAAGTTCCTTAATTAACAAGGCAGTCTTTTAGGTTTCCTCTTCTCTAATTGTTAACATATTTTGGTGCTTTTACACAGATACACTATGATGAAAAGTTTCCTCTTTAACAGCTCCTTTTTAGGACTGTTCAGAAAGTATAAAGAGGAGGATAGGGAAAAATATGTAGCTTGTTTCCTTAAGATATAAATGATTTAAGAGTATTTCTCTTCCTAAACTAAGTGAAATACTCACCTACCATGTTCTATTGCCTCTATAGGATTGACTCAGAGTGTATTTCATACACTCAGAGTGTATGAAAATTGATTATAAGTCTATTTCATTTTAGAATTTTATGTTGAATTTTCCTATAACCAGCTTAAAAAATGTGAGATATTTAATTCTTCCTGGCAAAACCCTTATAAAATTTTATTTTATTAAAGTAATTTTATATATATTTCTCTCTATTCAATGCTAACTACTGTTATAAAAGTTGTTTTGTTACCAATTAAAATGACTTATTAAATGAGTGGATGAATGAATGAATAAATAAATTTCTCTTAAATTATGTTAAGTACTTTTTGAGAAAACAGGAACATTTTACATTAGCTACCATTCATTGATCCCCAACTGTGTACCACACACATTGCAGAGGGCTCCGGATTATACTATATCATTTATTACATACAATCTGTACAAGTTTGATCTCATTATCTACATTTTACAATTGAAGAAGATGAGTCTAACCAAGATTAAATAACTGCCTTAAAGGTCAAGTAAGTGAAAGGATCAAGATTGCAACCTAAGATAATATGAACCAAATTTCTTGCTCTTTATATATCACTCTCTCTCTACTCTTATCTAGTTTTTACTACCACTTCCCATAAAATGGATATGATGGATAATGTACCATTCTCCTATATTGAGCTTAATTAAAGAGCTAATTAAATTCATATAATGAAGATCTTAATCTCAGAGAAACCTAAGGTTTTAAATATTCTGAAATGAAATATTTGTTATTGGCAGAAAATAATGAACCAGAGCACCTACAGGATACATTAGCTACATTAGCTGAAAAAAGCAAAAAAGAAACTCAGGGTAATGAGGTGTTTGGGAGGAGAAATGCTCTTATTTAGGGTATTGACCAGTTAGGAACTGAGTAATAAGTTGTATGTGGAAGTTAAAAGGGACTGGCTGGCAGACAGGCAGGCGTCTGTACCATTGTATTTTGTAAACTTTCTCCTATGGCTGTGGTGTGTTTTTTCCAAGCCCACTTAATTTTTTATGAGGTTTATAAAGGTCTTCAATAAACAATTGAGATTATAGAGGTTTTCCTGGAAGCTTTGGTTAATATTTTAATACTCTTTGCTTTGTCACATTATTAAATAGCTTATTGGAAAGTCTGAAAGACAGGGTTTCTTTTTTATTTTTCCTTTTCCTTTTCCGTTATTTATTTTGCTTTATTGTTTTAATAGTTAAATATTAAAATTAGATACATATAGTTTTTAGTTGATTCCCTTTCTTTCTTTTTATCTTAACTTATATCTCTATAGATTACCCTTGGATTAGGGATCTGGCATCTGGGAGGCCTCCACTCAAAATGCATATTAAGTGAAATTATAGTTTAGAGGGTGTGTCTTGAAACTAAGCCAGTCACTGTAAATGTATGTAGTAAGAGAGGACTGGAAAAAGGGCAGTGTGAATTGGGTAGGGTCAAAAAACAGGAACTAATAGAGCTTTGGAGATTACCTCATCATGACCTTTTGCTCATTAATATTTGAATCTGATTCTTTGGCATGATGGTTGTAGTCTGGTGAAATGTCAAGCATGGCAAAGACTGAATACCTTCAAAGACATTTTGTTGTTAACAAGGTGGTTTGATGAAGCTGACCTTTGACCTGAACAGGAGTTGAGGAAAGAGAAAGGAACAGTTTTTATTTCTCATTATGAGGAGTTCTCATTCTATGGAGGTTTATATGATAGTAGTAGTTGTTGTTATTTGTAGAATACTTTATAACTTCCATTTTGAATTCTAAACCACTTAAAAGAAATTACACATGGTTATTATTGGGGCATAATAAGGGTTACTCAGCAAGCTCTATTACTTTTGTGAAGTCTTCCCTAATTGTTTTGGCCTCATAACTTTTTTATTCTAAAATCATATAGAGCTTAGGGTTTATTCTGCTCAAATTGGCAATTAACTGCATTCTCTCCTTTTTTGCATCAGAATAAGAAGTATGTTTTCTGCGTTTTTGCATGACAGAATTCTTTGGTTTAAAAGAATAAAATCTATGACACTATAAAAGACTTAAAATAAATAGTAAAATATTATATATTCATAAAGTACTTACATCTTAAGCAAATATACCTTATTTTTAATGATTTCCCATATGATAATCAAAAGATATTTACTGTGTGCTCAGTATAAGCCAGGTACTGTGCAAAATGCTACATAGGATTTATTTTTTATTTAACCATTATAATTATGTTTTGCAGATGATGAACCAGATATACAGATTAAAGTCAGTATTTCAGGGCAGCATATTTAAACTGTGTGTTGGTTTTCATTAATCAACATATTTATAATTTCTCTATTTACCTCTATATATTTTTTCTTTGCTTTTTCTCTGACAGTTATTAGTCTTTGGCAGTGGAACACATAAGCTAAGGTATTTGGGGGGGATACACTGATTAACAGCTATTCCCTTTAATCCTGTATTGTAAATTTAGGTTCAAAAGACAAATATATGTACGAATTTATTTAGGAGACAAAAATATTTGTGAAGATGAAGATGGAAATAAGGACGGAGGCACATAAAATTATTAACTAGAGAGACATTCTTAAAATAGCCATTACAGTTTTTTTCTTATTTGATATAAATTGGTAAAGTCAAGAACTTTTTGGGTTCTAGTTGTGATGCCATAGCTAGTATGAATTTTATTCTCTGGTCATAAACAACTGTAAAACCTAGAGAAAATATAAAATCACAGTATTGTCAAATGAAAGAAGGGATCAATTTTTGGATGTCAGTAAGTACAGCATTTAGACAAAAAGAAGTCCGAAGAAGAATGAAACATAGAGAAGAAATCCCTGCTAAAAGATCTTCATTAAATTGGACTGTGGCTGGTTTCTTTAGTCCCTGACTGAATTCTAAGCTGTACATGTATAGGATGCCCTTTGGTAGTTTAGAAGACAAAAGCTGCTAGGCTATTGATTGCTGTGCAAATACTCTAGAAGTTAGGTGCAAGCAGAGATATTGAGGATTGGGTCCAAAGAGAGATATGGCAAGTATCATGGGTGTTCTGTTAAAACATCAGTACACAGAGGTTAACTTAACGATAAGTTCCCAAGAATAAGGGCAAAACTAAGACGCACCCACTGTAATAAAGTTTAAAAACAAGTTTGACAAAATCAAGATGATCTACCAATAATTTAACTTCCTTCTAAAACAAAACTGAAAATCCTATTGAGGCTGATAGGATAATATATACTGTCTATAGCATTTTATCTGCATTGTATGGCATACAAAATAAAATTTTATAACATGCTAATAATGAGCAAAATACTGACCTATACTCAAAAGTACGAATATTCAATAGAAACAGATTAGAATGATCCAAATATCAGGTTAACAAAGACTTCAAAATAGCTGCAATTAATATGTTAATAGGAGAGGAAAGAAATATGGCAAAAGACAGATTATTTGAACAGAGATTAAGAATCAGATGTGTATTCAATAACAGCAAAATACAAACTCTATAATTAAGAAGTCATTACGGGCACCTGTGGCTCAAAGGAGTAGGGCGCCAGCCCCATATGCCAGAGGTGGTGGGTTCAAACCCTGCCAAAAACTGCAAAAAAAAAAAAAAAAAAAAAAGAAGCTATTACATGAATTAAAAAATGCATTAAGTGGGTTTAACAGTAGGCTCAAGAAAGCAGTATTCAAGATTAGTTTACTCAAATGCAGGTCTATAGAAAACACCCAACACAGAGACACAGAGAATTTTATGTTTAATTTTAAAAATGGAATGGACCATGAAAATAGGTGGAACATAATCAAAAGTTCTAAAATGTGTGTACTTGAAGTTCCAGAAGGAGAAAAAAGTAAAAAAAAAAAAAAAAGGCAGTATTTAAAGAAATAATACTTAAAAGTTTTTACTGCAAATTCATAGTAAGCTAAGTAAGCCCATACAAGGTCACCTTAAAGAAAACCATACATAGCCAGGCACATAATGGTAAGATTGCTGATATTAAATGTAATGAAAACTATCTTAAAAGCAGCTGGAGAACAAAGACAAATTCATGGGAAAAACAAAATGAATGATTGCTAACTTCTCATGGAAAGGTTAAAGGCCACTGGACAGCAGAATGAAACTTTTAAAATTCCCAGGGAAGAATTTTGAACATGGGTTGTAAGTAAGCTCATGGAAATATAAGAGAAAATGGAAACCCAACACAAAGAAGCCAAAAGGCAATGCATCAAATGACTAAAGAAATGAAAGCATTAAAGAAAAACCAAAAAGAACTTCTGGAAAAGAAGAATTTATTCAAGTAATTGCAAAGCACAGCAGAATGCATTAGGAATAGGCTTGATTAAGTGGAAGAAAGAATCTCAACTTGAAAATAATACCTTTTTATAAACAAGTCAGTTGAAGAGAAAGAACAAATAAACAAGGAAACAAAACCTACAAGATATGTGGGACTATGTAAAAAGGCCAAATTTAAGAATCATAGACATCCCTGATGGTAAAGAAGAAAGTTCACAAAGATTGGATAATGTATATGAGGGAATTATTGATGACAATTTCCCAGGCCTTGCTGGAAATCTAGATATCTAGATGCAAAAACCACACAGGACTCCTGGGAGAGTCATCATAAAGAGGCAGTCACCACAACACATAATCTTTAGGCTGGCCCAAGTAAACACAAAAGAGTCATTTCTGCCAGTAGTAAGGTGAAAACAGGAGACAATTTACAAAGGATAATACATCAGACGAACTACAGACTTCTTGACTGAAACTCTACAAACCAGGAGGAGCAAGGGCACATCTTCAACAGAATCTATCTAAAACAGAATAATGGCCAGCCTAGAATCTCGTATCTTCCAAAACTAAGTTTGTTATTGATATATGAAAGAGAAATCCAACATATTCTTGGACAAGCAATTTCTGAGGGAATTTGCAAAGAATAGACCTGCCCTGCAGGAAGTACTCAGACTTGCATTATACAGTGATCGGTATAATAGACACTTACCAGTGTAAAACCATCCAAAGGCTCAAGTTCTGAACCCAGATACAACAAGGTCCTAAGACGTAAAACAAACAAATAAATACTCAACAAGATTAACAAAAATTCACATGTATGGATTTTTGGATTGGTACAGTATGTATCGATACTTTCAGTAAATGAGAGGGAACTACCCATCAAAGAGATAAAGGCTGGCTAAATGGATTAAAAAAAAAAAAAACACAAGCCAAGTATCTACTGTTTACTGGAAACACATCTTACCCACAAGGACTCATTTAGACTCAAGATGAAAAGATGGAAAACAAAATTCTATGCAAATGGAAATCAAAAGAAATCTAGTATAGCCATTCTCATATTAGATAACATTGACTTCAAATCAGCAAAGGAAAAGAAAAAGATGCTTACTATGTAATGGTGAAGGGAACAATTCAACAAGCAGACTTAACAATCTTAAAGATTTATGCACCTAACAGTGGAGTGCCCAGATGCATTTGATTTAAGCAGAAAGATAAATAATGGCACCATAATTGCTAGGGACTACAACATCCCACTGATAGAACAGGACAGACCCTCCAAACAGAAAACAAGCAGAAAAATAAAACAAAACAAAAACAAGAGACTTAAACAGAACTCTAGAATAAATGGACCTAACACTCCACTCCAAAACAGCTGAATATATGCTTTTCTCATCAACTCATGGAACATTCTCTAAGATTGAGATCACATCCTCAGCCACAAGACATGTCACAAAAAATTTTTTAAAAATAGAAATATACCACGTATCTTCTCAGACCACAGTAAGTAAAATTAGAAATCACCTCCAATGGAAACATTCCTACACAAAGTCATGAAAACTAAAAAACCTATTGCTGAATGATGACTGGGTCAATGAATACATAAAGATAAACATCAAAAGATTCTTTGAACTAAATGATAATGGAAACAGAAGTTAATGAAATCTATGGGGTACAGTAAAAGCAGTCCTGAGAGGAAAACTTATAACCTTCAATGCACACATCCAAAAGATAGAAAGATCACAAGTCAGCAATCTAATGAATTGTCTCAAGGAACTAGAAAAGGAAGAGCAAACCATTCCCAAACCCAGCAGAAGAAAAAAAAAAAACAAACTCAAAGATCAGAGCAGAGGTAAATGAAATTGAGAACAAAAGAACTAAATAGAAGATTAATGATACAAAAAGTTTGCTCTTTGAAAAGTAAGAAAATTAACAAGCTTCTAGCTAACCAGATGAATCAGAAACAGAAGAGAAAGGACTCTATTAAACTCAATTAAAAATGAAAAAGGGAAAATTACAATTGCTATTTTGGAAATACAAAATATCATCATAGAATACTATAAAAATCTGTATGCTCACAAACTTGATAATGTGGTGGAAAAGGACAAATTTTTGGAAATGCACAACCTCCCTGGGCTCAGTCAGGAAGATGTAGAACTCCTCATTAGCCCAATATCAAGCAATAAAGATACCTTTCAACGACAAAAAAATCTTGGACCAGATTGTTTCACACCCAAATTTTACCAAACCTATGAAGAGAAACTTGTACCTATACTACGGAAATTATTCCTTATCATTGAGAGAGATGGAATCCTCCCTAATTTATTCTACACAGCCAATATCCCCTGATACCAAAGCCAGGAAAAGACACACTAAAAATGAGTGCTACAGACCAGTATCCCTTACAAAAACAGATGCAGAAATTCTCCATAAAATTATAGCAAACCAAATTCAGCTGCATATCAAAAAAATAATTCATGACAGAAAAGTGGGCTTCATCCCAGAGAGGCAAGACTTGTTCGATATACACAAATCTATAAATGTAATACTGCACATAAATAGATCCAAAAAGAAGGACCATATCATCCTTTCAATAGGTACAGAAAAAGTATCTGACGAAATTCAGTACCTTTTTATTGCCAGGCTTATTTCACTGAAACTTCATTGCATTCACTACATAAGACTTTTTGGGAGATCTTGTGTCACAGTTTAAATTTTTTGAGGTAACCACTTGATGCTTGGAAATCTGCCACTCTGAATTCCTGTGCAAATTATTTTAGCAAATTTTTGGATCATGGACCCAGATACTCAGGCATTAACTATCTTCGTTTGTTATAACCAGCTTGATGTTGCTTCATTGACTTAATAGGGGGAAGTTTTTCCTCCTTTTCTGCTGTAGGTCACTGCTTTCCTTACCATAGCTCTCCAAGAACTCATGTTTAAGTTTTTGGATATTGCAAACTGTGTTCCTGCTAACTGTCTTTTGGCTGCTGCTTTCCAGAAAATGTAGATCAACCTTTTCCTTCAGTGTCAGCTCTTTTGAGTTCTTTCCTTTGGGCCATAATGTCTCAATTAACTATAAAATTTTTCAGTAATGGTAAATTAATGAAGAATGTACCTACAATTCAGACCAACACATTGAAAAAAATCTGCAACACATGATAAACAGTAGGACATTTATCCTAATCTAACACATGATAATAAAATATGAAAAAAGAACTTAGACTGAAGAAAGAATAATACAACTAAAGGGCAAAGCTCACACCTTATGCCCACTGGTGTAGAGTGGACTCAATTGCTCAAGTTATAGAGGGTAAGTTAATATTGTGTGTCACAATCCAAGTGGTCAAGATACAATTTACAGAAGTGGTGAAGATATAGAGGTCAGTCTTCCATTGAGTACATGTGGTGCATGCCTGGAAAATTAAGTCAATTTAAGGAGGTGGTCAGTGAAGGGTGGTGGTTAACTACATAGGTTCTACTGTATACAATATAATACTGAATATTATTTCACTGTGTATAGATGCCATATTTCTTTATGCATTCAGTCATTGATAGAAACCTAGATTAATTCTCTATCTTGGATATTGTGAATAATACTGTAATGAAATGTCTTTTTGACATACTGATTTTATATCCTCTAGTTCAGTGGTTCTCAACCTTCCTAATGCCATGATCCTTTAATACAGTTCCTCATGTTGTGGTGACCCCCCAACCATAAAATTATTTTCATTGCTACTTCATAACTGTAATTTTGCTACTGTTATGAATTATAATGTAAATATCTGATATGCAGAATGTATTTTCATTGGTCATGACCTAGAAGTTGAGAACCTTCTGAAACCATATCTAAACTGCTGCTTCAAATATATATATCCAGTCTGGGTCATATACATATAGTAATTCTGTTTTCAATTTTCTTTTTTTTCATTATTATTTTATTTCTTCTTTCTTTTTTTTTATTTCACATTAATGTGAAGGCACAATTAGGTTACAATGTTTGCATTTGTTAGGTAGAGTCCCTATTGTAGTTGTGTCTTGGGCCTAAGAGGTGTGCCATATACCCTTACATTGTGCCTGTTAAGAAGGAGAACACCAACCTCTCTTCCTCCTCCACTCATCCCCCTCCCTCCTACCCCTCCTCCCAGCTTGAATTGAATTGAGTTTTTCTTTTATGGGGGCATGTATTAGATCCTCTACTGGCTAGGATCTAATACATGCCCCAGTACACTGGATATTTGCTTTTCCTTTTCTTGTGATACTTTACTAAAAAGTTAAGAGTTGTATTTCAACTATATTCAGGTTAATACAAAAGATGTAAAGTCCCCATCTTTTATTATGGCTGAATAGTAGTTCATGGTAAAAATATACTATAGTCTATTAATTCATTCCTGGGTTGATGTGCATTTAGCTTTTTTCCATATCTTAGCAATTATAAATTGAGCTGCGATAAACATTGTATTGCAAATTTCCTTATGATAAAATGATTTATTTTTCTTCTGGGTAAATACCTAGTAATGGAATTGAAGGATCAAATGGAAGATCTATTTTCAGTTCTTTGAGGAGTCTCCATACTTCTTTTCAAAAAGAGTATATTAGATTGCCCTCCTACCAACAGTGTAAAGTGTTCCCATCTTTGCACAAGTATCTGCACCTTTGTGACTTTGTGATATGGGCTATTCTTAACTGGGGTTAGGTAATATCTCAAGGTAGTTTTGATTTGAATTTCTCTGATGATTAGGGGTGGTGAGCATTTTTCATATGTTTGTTAGCCATTTGTCTGTTTTCCTCAAAGAAGGTTCTGTTTATGTCTCTTGCCCAGTGATAGATGGATTGTTTGTTCTTTTGTTGTTGATTACTTTGAATTCTGTGTAGATTCTAGTTATCAACTCTTTATCAGATTTATAACATGTAAATATCTTTTCCCATTCTGAAGGTTGTCTGTTTGATTTAATTGTTCTGTTCTTAGCTATGCAGAAGTTTTTTAGCTTAATAAGTCCCATTCATTTGTGTTTTTTTTTGTTGTTGTTGTGATGGTTGCTGAAGTCGCTGTCATAAAATCTTTCCCCAGGCCAACATCCTTAAGAGTTTTTCTCACACTTTCTTCTAGGATTTTTATCATGTCATATCTTAGATATAAATCTTTTATCCATCATGAGTCAGTTTTTCTAAGTTGTGGATCCAGTTTCAGTCTTTTACATGTGGTTATCCATTTCTTCCAGCACCATTTATTGAATAAAGATTTTTTTTCCCCCAGTGTATGCTCAGAAGGCAATGAGAAACTGGTTTAATCTCTTTGTTTTCTATTCTGTTCCATATGTCTATGTCTCTGGTTTTGTGCCAATAACATGCTGTATTTTTTCACTGTGGACTTATAATCTAACCTAAAATCTGGTAGAGTAATGCCTCTGGCTTTTTCTCTTTTTTTTACTAAAAATTGCCTTGGCTATATATATTTTTTTCTGGTTTCATACAAAAACAGAGAACCATTTCTTACAGTTATTTGAAGTATGATGTAGGTATTTTATTTTATTTTTATTTATTTATTTTTTGAGACAGAGCCTCAAGCTGTTGCCCTGGGTAGAGTGCTGTGGCATCACAGCTCACAGCAACCTCCAACTGCTGGGCTCAAGTGATTCTCCTGCTTCTGCCTCCAAGTAGCTGCCACAATGCCCTGGCTATTTTTTGGTTGCAGCATTCATTGTTGTTTGGTGGGCCCAGGCTGGATTTGAACCCACCAGCTCAAGTGTATGTGGCTGGTACCTTAGCCGCTTGAGCTACAGGCACCAAGTCTAATGTAGGTGTTTTAATGGGACTTGCATTGAATCTGTAGATTACTTTGGATAGTATAGACATTTTAACAATGTTGATTCTTCCCAGCTATGAGTATGTTCTTCCTTTTGTCAATATCTTCTGCTATTTCTTTTTTTAGGGTTTCATAATTCTCTTTGTAAAGATCCTTCACCTTATTTGTTAGTTGTATTTCTAGGTGTTTCTTTTTTGTTGAAGCTACTATAAATGGAATTGAGTCCTTGATTTGTCTCTCAACTTGGCTATTATTGATACATAGAAAAGCTATATGGATTTGTGTACACTAATTTTATACCCTGAGACGTTCGTGTATTTCTTGTTCACTTCCAGGAGTCTTATGGTTGAGTCTCTGGGGATCTCTAAATATATGATCATATCATCAGCAAAGAGTGAGTGTTTGACTTTCTCTGCCCCCTTTATATCCTTCTCTTGCCTAATTGTATTGGCTAGAACTTTCAGCACTATGTTGAATAATAGTAGTGATAGAGAACATCCTCCTCTTGTTCCAGTTCTAAGTGGAAAAGCTTTCAGGTTTATTCCATTCAGTTTGTTATTGGCTGTTGGTTTGTCATAGACAGCTTCAGTTACCTTAAGAAATGTGTCACCAGCTTGGCGCCTGTGGCTCAATCGGCTAGGGTTCCGGCCACGTACACCTAAGGTGACGGGTTTGAATCCCCAGCCTGGGCCCGCCAAACAACAATGATGGCTGCAACTAAAAAATGGCCGGGCGTTGTGGCGGGCGCCTGTGGTCCCAGCTACTTGGGAGGCGGAGGCAAGAGACTCGCTTGAGCCCAGGAGTTGGAGGTTGCTGTGAGCTGTGATGCCATGGCACTCTACCCAGGGGGATGGCTTGGGGCTCCGTCTCAAAAAAAAAAAAAAAAAAAGAAAAGAAATGTGTCACCTATGCCTGTTTTCTTCAATGCTCTTGTTAGAATGATACTGAATTTTGTCAAGTACTTTTTCTGCATCTATTGAGAAGATCATTTAGTCTTTGCTTTTCTTCTATTGATATGGTGAATTACATTTATGGATTTGTGTATGATAAACCAGCCTTGGGTCCTCAGGATGAAGCCTGCTTGATCATGATGTGTATTTTTTTTTAATATGTAGCTGTAATCTATTTACTAAGATTTTATTAAGATTATTTTTGCTTCAATATTCATTAGTGAAATTTATCTGTAGTTCTCCTGTTTAGTTGGGTCCTTGCCTGGTTTTTGTATCAGTGTGATGGTTGCTTCATAGAACTCATTGGACAAAGTTCCTTCCTTCTTAATGTTTTGCCATAGGTTCTGCAGTATAGCTACTAGGTCTTCTTTGAAGTTCTGATAGAATTCTTGTGTGAAGCCATCTGGTCTACAGCTTTTATTGTTGGAAGTTTTTTTATTGTTTCTTCAATTTCTGTGCTTTATATTAGTCTGTTTAAGAGATCTATTTCTTCCTGGTTAAGTTCTAGGGATATGGTATGGTTCTAGGTATTAGTTTATTTCCTCCAAATTGTCATATTTCTGGGCATACAGTTTTTTGTAGTGTAGTTTTTTGTACAGTTTTTTGTGTCTTTGTAGTATCTGTTGTTATTTTCCCTATTCCATTTCTGATTGAAGTTATTAGAGATTTTACTTTTCTGTTTTGAGTTAGTTTGGACAAAGGCTTATGGATTTAGTTTATCTTTTCAAAGAACCAACTTTTTGGTTCATTAATTTTCTGAATGATTCTTTTGTTTTCAATTTCATTTCTTATTTAATTTTGGTTAGTTCTTTTCTTCTGGTAGGTTTGGGATTGGATTACTCTTCCTTTTCCATTTCCTTGAGATAATTCATTAGGTTGTTGATGTGTTCTCATTCTGTTTTATGGGTGTACACATCTAATGTGATAAATTTTCCTTTAGTACTACTTTTGCAGTATCCCACAGGTTTTTGTAGCTTGTGGTTTCATTTTTGTTATGGTTAAAGTATTTAATAATTTCCTCCTTTCTTTACCCCTTGACCCAACTGTCATTGAGGATAAGTTTGTTTAATTTTCATACTTTTGTGTTGGGATGAAAATTTTTGTTGGAGTTGAGTTCACCATTATTGCCTTTTGGTCTGAAAAGATACAAGACATTATTTTAGTTCTTTTAATTTTGTTTTGGTTTCATTTGTGTCCTAGGATATGATCTATTTTGGAGTGTGATGGACTGATGAGAAGGGCATGTGTTGATTAGCTTTGGGATACTATGCTTTGGGTATGTCTATTAAGTTCTAGGGTTGCATTTAAGACTCTTTTTCTTTGTTTGGTTTCTGTTTAGAAGATCTCTTAATTTCTGTCAAAGGGATGTTAAATTCTACAGCTATTATGGTGTTATCGGAAATCATATTGTTCAGACCCATTAAGATCTGTTTCATAAATCTGGGAGTATTTAAGTTGGCTGTCTAAATATTTAAAATTAAATGTCCTCTTGTGTTCTCTTGATCAGCTTTGTCTTTCTTAAATTCAGTTACTTTAAATTCACTTGTATCTGAAAATAAGATGGCATCTCCTCCTTTCTTATGATTTCCATTTGCCTGAAATATTGTTTTCTAATACTTCACCCTGACTCTTGTATTGTTGATTGAGATTACATGTGTTTCTTGGAGACAGCATATAAATGGCTTTTATTTATTTGTTGTTGTTGTTGTTGTTGTTGTTTTTGGTCCAGTCAGCCAGCCTATGCCTATTCAGTGGGGAATTTAATTACATTTATTGAGAGAATTGATGTGTGATAGAGTTCTACTCATATTTTTTTTGCAAAAGTCTGTTCCTTGAGTTTGCTTCCAGCTTTTATGGAAGCTTTTGTCCTTTAGTTTCTGGGTGTTTACTTTGCTGGTGGTCCATTGTGTTTGTCCCTGTGGAGAACAGGTCTGGGTATTTCCTGCAGAGCTGGTCTTGCGGCAGATTTCTTCAATGTTTGCATGTCAGTAAAAGATTTGATTTCTCCATTGATCTTGAAGCTTAGTTTATCAGGATACACAATTCTGGACTGAAAATTGTTTTCTTTAAAAGGTTAAGGATAAATGACCACTCTCTTCTGGCTTTAAAAGCTTCAGCTGCATAGTCTGCTGTCACCCTGATGGATCTGCCCCTGTTGGTCAATTGGCACTTATTCCTGGCTGCTTGGAAAATGTTCTCTTTTGTTTTGACTTTGGAACGATCTCTAGTATGTCTTGGAGATTCTTTGTTTGTGTTGAGACAACCCTGGGTTCAATATCCCTCTGAAAGGAGTGTGTTGGAACTTTGGTGATGCTTGGGAAATTTTCATTTATGTAATCCTCCAGTAGGGCTTCTATTACTTTGAGTCATTCTTGTTCCCCTTCATGGATACCTATATTTCATAAGTTTGAACATTTTGGGAAGTCCCATAATTCTCTAAGCTGTCACTGTGCTGTTTCTCTTTTCTTTTCTGCCTGTTTAAATGGCTGGGATAGCTTAAAAGCCTTATCCTCTAGTGGTAAGATTCTTCTTTATGGACTAATCTGTTATTAATACTTTCTACTGCATCTATAAGTTCCCTGATTGACTCCTTCAATTCCTTAAGCTCAGATATACCCTTTACCATTTCTTCATATCTTTCATTCATTGTTTGGGTCAGTTTGGATTTCATTTTTGTTTATTTTCCATTTTTCCTTGAATTTCCTTCATTGTTCTGGCCATCCACATTTTAAATTCCCTTTCTGTTATTTCTGTAATTTCTTTATAGGTGGAATCCTCTGCAGTAACTACTTCATGATTCCTTGGTGAGGAGTGATGTTCTGGTCTTTCATGTTGCCAGAATTTTTCTGTTGATTCTTCCTCTGTGTATTTCCTCCTTGTTCACCTACTTTCCTCACTTGTCCCTTTACCTTTCTCTTTCCCTTTAACTGATCTTGTCTTTGTCCTTAGGTGTTGAAGTGTCCTTTTGGTGAAGGGCCAAAAAGAATAGAAGTGTAAAGGGCAAAAAGGGAGAAAAGAAAGAAAAAGGTAAAGAAAGAAGAAAAATGGCAGGGTGAAAAGATAAAACTTGATAAAAAGGAAAGAAGAATGACAGAAAAAGGGAGACAGGAGAAATAGTAGTTTTCTGCTGGGTGCTTTGACTCACATCCACAGTTCCAGGACTCTAGGGCCCAGACTGGGTGGGTCCCTCAAGGTTAAGAGCTTCTTACTAGGCTGAGGAAAAGACCCCATTTTGGCCAAATGTAGAAAAAAGTCAACACTATGTTGCAGTGAGCAAATACCAATGCTGTCTTTTTCTTTCTTTTTTTTTATTCTTTATTTTTTTGAGGCAGAGTCTCAAGCTGTCACCCTTGGTAGAGTGTCATGACATCACAGTTCACAGCAACCTCAAACTCTTGGGCTTAAGTGGTTCTCTTGCCTCAGCCTCCCAAGTAGCTGGGACTATAGGCACCCACCATAATGCCAAGCTATTTTTTTGTTGTTATTATTGTTGTTTAGCAGGCCTGAGCCGATTATGAACCTACCAGCCCTGGTGAATGTGGCCAGCCCCTAACCACTGAGCAATGGGTGCTGATCCCAATGTTATCTATCCAAAGGCCAAAGTTAGAAGGACACTGTAGACCAAGGGCTTAAGGTCTCCTTGAGCCAAACCAATGCCATGATATCCCAGTGAGGCTCTGTCATAAACAGCATAAGGAAAGAAATAGAATAAAATGGATCAGGAAAAAAAATTAAAAGCCATATATAACAAACCCATAACAAACATCATCCTAAAAGGAGAAAAGCTAAAAGCTCTTCCTTTAAAATCTGGAAAAGGGTGTCTACTCTTGCCATTTCTATTCAACATAGTTTTGGAAGTACTTGCCAAAAGAATTAGGCAAGACATAGAAATTAAAGGCATTCAAATAGAAAAGGAAGAAGTTAAAATCTTTCTGTTTGCACAAGATGTGATCTTATATGTAGAAAACTCAAAAGATTCTACCAAAAATAGAAATAAATTTAGCCAAACAGGTAAAATATCTGAAATACAACTACATGAAAAAGTACAACATATTATTGAATGAAATGTTTTGAGATTTATTGTTTTTTTGTGAGATAGAGTCTAACTCTGTTGCCCTGAGTAGAGTGCTGTGGCGACAGAGCACATAGCAACCTCAAATTTTTAGGATCAAGTGATCCCATTCCCTCAGTTCCTAAAGTAGTCAGGACCACAGGTGCCTACCACAATACCTAGCTAGTTTTTCTATTTTTAGTACAGATAGGGTCTTGCTCTTGCTCATGTGGGTTTCTAATTCATGAGCTCAAGCAATACACCCACTTCAGCCTCCCAGAGTGCTAGGATTACAGGCATGAGCCACTGTGCCCAGCCTGAAAGAAATTTAGGAAGACACAAATAAATGGAAAGATATCCTATGTCCATAGATGGAAGGAATTAATATTATTAAAATGTCCATACTACCCTCAATCTACTAATTACATGAAATCCTAACCAAAATTCTGATGAGTTCTCACTGAAATTGAATAAAATAATGGTAAAATTCCTATGAAACTACAAAAGACCCCAAATAGCCAAAGCAATCTTAAACAAATAAAACCCCAAAGCTGGAGGCATCATACCATCTGACTTCAAAATGTACTACTAAGCTATAGTAATCAAAACAGTATGGTATTGAAATAAAAATAGACACATAGACCAATGGCACAGAACAGACAGCCCAGCAAAAACTCCATGCATTTCAATGGATTTTTGACAAAGATGCCAAAAACACACAATGGGAGAAAAGACTCTTCCAAAACTGATGCCGGGAAACTGGATATCCACATGTATAATAATGAAATTAATCCCTCATCTTACACTATATATAAAAACCAATTCAAAATGAATTAAAGTAGAACTGGAATTGTGAAACTATTAGAAAAAATATGGGGGAGAATCTCTATGACATTAGCCTAGACTATAATTTTTGAACATGATCTCAAGAGTATAGGCAAAAGTGGAAAAGTTAGATAAATGGGAAGCTATCAAACTAAAAAGCTTCTGCAGAGCAAGAAAACCAATCAATAGAGGGAAGGAGCAACTTATGGAATGGGAGAATATATCTGCACACCATATATCTCATAAGGGGCTTATGTCCAAATATATGAGGAACTCAAACAATTCAATAGCAAGAAAACATATAACCCAATTTAAAAATGGGCAAAAATACAAATAGACAGTTCTCAAGAGAAGACATATAAATGGCAAATAGGCACATGAAAAAATGTTTTACATAACGAAGTCATCGGAGAAATGAAAATCACAATGAGATATCATCTTGCACATGTTAGAATGGTTATTAACACAAATAAAATATAACAAGTATTGGAAAGAACATGGGCAAAGGAAACTCTTGTACACCATTGATGGGAATGTTAATTAATATAGCCATTATAGAAAACAGTATGAAAGTTATGAAGAAGGTTAATAACAGACAGGTAGAGCAAGATGGCAGAGTAGAGACTTCTCCTTACCACCACTTGCAGTGAGACAGGGGAGAGAGGACTCCAGTAACCACTGGTTGGGGTATCCTGCTCATAAACATCACTCTAGGGGCACAGTGAAGCACTAGGAGATGCCAAGAGCCAACAAGGCCAGGAGTAGAAGACCAGCACAAAAGGCAAGTGCCTGGGTAAGAGCAGAGACCCACCAGCCCTCTGGCAGAGGGCTAGAGACAGGGAAGGCCTGTCGTGTGATTTATTTTTTATTTTATTTATTTATTTATTTATTTATTTTTATTAAATCATAGCTGTATGCCTTAATGTAATCATGGAGTACAATGTGCTGGTTTTATATACAATTTTAGATATTTTTATCAAACTGGTTAACAGAACCTTCACTGCATTTTCTTAGTTATTGTGCTAAGACATTTATATACTACACTTAGTAAATTTCACATGTACCCTTATAAGATGCCCTGTAGGTGTATTCCTACCAAATACCCTCCCTCCACCCATTCTCCCCTCTTCCCTCCTCTCTCTCACCTCTTTCCCCTTCTTCTTGGCCTATAATTGGGTTATATGAATTGGTTTTATAGTAGGGCTGAGTACACTGGATACTTTTTCTTCCATTCTTCAGATACTTTGCTAAGAAGAATATGTTCCAGTTCCATCCATGTGAATATGAAAGATGTAAACTCTCCATCTTTCTTTAAGGCTGCATAATATTCCATGGTGTACATATACCACAATTTATTGATCCATTCATGGGTCAGTGGGCACTTGGGTTTCCTCCATGACTTAGCAATTATGAATTGGGCTGCAATAAACATTCTGGAACAAATATCTTTGTTATAATGTGATTTTTGGTCTTTTGGATATATACCTAGTAGAGGAATTATAGGATCGAATGGCAGGTCTACTTATACATCCCTAAGTGTTTCCAAATATCTTTCCAAAGGGAATGTATTAGTTTGCATTCCCACCAGCAGCGTAGAAGTGTTCCCTTTTGTCCACTTCCACACCAACATCTCTGGTTTTGGCATTTTGTGATGTGGGCAAATCTTACTGGAGTTAGATGATATCTCAAAGTAGTTTTGATTTGCATTTCTCTGATGATTAAGGATGATGAGTGTTTTTTCATATGTCTGTAGGCCATGCACCTGTCTTCTTCAGAGAAGTTTCTCTTTAAGTCCCTTGCCCACCCTGAGATGGGGTCACTTGTTCTTTTCTTGCTAATACATTTGAGTTCTCTGTGGATTCTGGTTATTAAAACTTTGTTGAAGACATAACCTGCAAATATCTTCTCCCATTCTGAGGGATGTCTGCTTGCTTTACTTTGTGTTAGTGGCTGTGCAGAAGCTTTTTAGTTTGGTATTAAAGAATCAGCTAGAGGGAAATTAGGGTGGAAAGTACTCAGAGGATAATTAAACAACCCAGAATGTCAGAGTAATGTAACATGTATATCTTTGGCTCTATGATTGATGTATATCTTGATTTTCAAGTTTATATGTCAATCATACAATTAATCATATTAATATTAAAGTTAATAAGCAATTTAATATTTTGATCTGAACATTTTGGGAATTCACACTGGGCATAGTCTGACAATTATGTTGAACCCCACTGCTCCTTGGAGGTACATTGTATAAGGTCTCAAGTGGGTTTAGTTGAAAGCAAGCCATATAATGTGCATTTCTTTTATAATGTGCCTTTTCTCTTTAGGATTCTTTATGCCTCCACTGCCTCTTTCTCAGTCTCTAAATTGCTCCCTAACTTAAGCATTCTCACTTCTTGTCTTCAATCATCCAGCGTGTGGATCATCAGAAAATATAAACAGAACCATATACACATATAGATGAGGAACATATGTAGTATACATGTATTATTATGAAAGTTTTGAGATATACAAAAATCAAAAACTTAAAATCTGTATGAATGTAAACAAATGGTCCTCTCAGTAAGTAACATCGATAAGCTGAGCAAGTCGAATCTTGTACAGGTGAATCAGAAAGGATGCTGTTAATTGTGTTTCTTGAAAGTGAAGTAATGGGCTATAACATAGTCTATCTCAAAATTTTCATAGTTATCTTCATACTAGTATGTATACTAAAATAGGTTATTTTTTATTATTCTTATTCTACAAAATAAGATTTTGTCAAATAAAAATTTATAAATTTTAGATATTTGGGAGTCTGGCTTCTATCTATGTTTCTCTTCATATATGTATAAGCATGCATTATAAATCTCAGTATTGATACCATACATCCTGGTAGGTTTGAGAAATAATCCTAAACAAATTGTTCAAAGACGCAAGTTTAAAATTTTGTTGTGTTATTATTTATCTATATTTTTTCCATTTAAAGCCTGCTACTATTGTGGAAGGGCTTTGGCTCATTGAAACATGAAAAAACATGTAAAAGGGTCACTGTATTCATAATCTCACATTTTTATGATTTCATATTTTATACTCTCAGTAGAGTATATAACATATACTCTATGGCTTACTCTATGTGTAATAGCCGAATTTAAAAAAAAATTTAGAAAGCAACCTAAATCTTCAACTACAGAAGAATGTCCAAATAAATTTGTACATTTTTATAAAGGAATACCATGAAACAGTTGAAGGAATAAACTACAGCTATATGCATTACATTAAAATGTCTTTACCTTTGTAATATTGAACTAAGAAGAAAGTTGCAGAAGGCCATATTACATATCATACTATAGAAAATTTCAAAATATGAACAATAATACAATATATATATAGTATATATTCTTGGTATATACTGTGATATTAATACCTTTTAAAGTACAAATGGAGCTGGGCACGGTGGCTCACGCCTGTAATCCTATCCCTCTGGGAGGCTGAGGCGGGTGGATTGCCTGAGCTCGTGAGTTCGAGACCAGCCTGAGCCAAAGTGAGACCCCCATCTCCAAAAATAGCCAGGCATTGTGGTGGGTGCCTGTAGTCCCAGCCACTTGGGAGACTGAGGCAAGAGGATTGTGTAAGGCCAAGAGTTTGAGGTTGCTGTGAGCTGTGATGCCATAGCACTCTACTGAGGGTGACAAGTAAGACTCTGTCTGTCTCTAAATAAATAAATAAATAAAGTATAAAGGGATACCAAATATCACTAATGGTCATGTCTGGGGAGGGAGAGGAGAATAATTAAGGAGATCACATACGGACTTAAACTGTATATATAATATTTAATGGATCTGTATGTGTTCATTATGATTCTATATTTTTTGTATGACTGAAATATTTCATAATTTCAAAAAAGAAGGATAATTTACTGAGTTGAGCACAGGCATTTAAAACCACATATTATCCTATCTTTTAGAATGGATGGTAAATAACATGGAAATGAAATATATTGTATACCTGGGAAAAAGTAGGTAAATCTTTTATGATATGTAAATTTGACTTAAGACTAAGATGTAATTCTTCATATGTAAAGTGCTTCAAATCCTTTGTAGAAGATAGTATAATATTAATTTTAAAATCCATATTAGAGTTTTTATTCATAAAGCTCAGTATTTTCTAAGAAAACAAAATTTATTCTTTTAATTACATATATATGTGTGTGTATATATATATATATATATATTTTAACAAAGAGAGTTGATTTCTATTTATTTATTTTTGCAGTTTTTGGCTGGTGCTAGGTTTAAACCTGCCACCTCTGGTATATAGGGCTGGCACCCTACTCCTTGAGCCCCAGGTGCTGCCCTTTCAATTATATTTTTAAGGTACCTTTTGTTACCTTAAAAATCAAGGTACCTTAAAATCATTCTTTTTCTTTTATGTGTATTAATCATAATACTGCTTTATAGATAAGTTAGGGAGTGTTGTTTACATTTGCTTTTTAAGAATTATACTTGGAAAGAAATCTTTGAAATTATTCTCTGTAGCATATCCTCTGTATACATCTACTGTTGATTTAGAGGGGGAAAGTGCTTTCTGACTAAATAGCTGGGCTATGTGAATTTCAGGTTAGTGTTAATAGGTATTGTGACTGATGATGATAGAGCTAATATTTAAGAGGGTTGTCATCAGATGCTTTAATTCCAAGATTATCTTAATGCAAGGTTGTCATGGTGGGGAGGACCTTAGAAAAATTCTTAACTGAAAAAGAAGTTATTCTAATTTTTGTCGGAATTTCATTATATCCATTAATTTTATGCTATACTCTTGTATTTCAGGGAAAGGTGGCTCAGACAGCATGTATGTCTGCTTGCAAGCATTTAGCCACATCCTTGATGCAACTTTTGCTGGAAGCTGAAGTAAGACAGCTTACCTTGGGAGCATTACAGCAGTTCAACTTGGATGTCAGAGAATGTGAACGTAAGATAATGAACTATGCCTTTGCTTATTTGTCTTACCTGCATATGCATTTCTGTGGACAACAAAAAAGTTTTAGTTTGGTAGGACTCTGAGAGAGAGTACCTAAATGATAGAGATAACTTGTAAGACCTTTAGAAATAGAGTCTATTATCAAGCTAATTCAAGCACCCCAAAATGCTTAGACCCATGTTTAGAACAGAGACGATGTCTGGCCACAAGGAAGTTTACAATCCAAAGAGGGGTACAAGGCAGGCATGCATTTTATAAACTTTAAACCAAAACTTATTAATCCAAAGACTTCAAAGAAATGCAATTCCCAATGACTTTCTACATCTTATCTGCAAACTCTTCTTAGTCTAAAGAACTAATGATGTATGAATTAATAAATGGGAAATGCTTTCTATTATGAGAAACAGAAAACTTTAGACAGAGGGGTTTAAGCAAATAGGTTTTATTTTTTTCAGAGGAAACAGTTGCTGCACTGATTTAAGCTACTCAGTGAGATCATTATAGACCCAGTCTCTTTCATTTCTTCTCCTTTGCTGTAGAATGTGGACTTTTCATTTTCATATGTATTATACCATGTAGTCAGAATAGACCCACATTCAAGACAGGAAAAGCTGCCAGCCTCACCTGTTCCATTTATTAAGAAAATAAAAACCATTAGAAGGTCCATAGCAAACTTCCCTATTTGTGTCATTGATCAAAGCATAGCCATATGATCATTTTTCTATTTCTTAGGGAGGTTGGAAGATTGTGTGTCTAGCAAAGTGAAATTTTAAAAATTATTTTCCTGATTTTAATATAACTAAAGTAGTTGAAAATTACATGAGTTTGCTGATACCTCTGCCACACTTTTCTATTTTAACTACTTACTGATTTCCCTTGCTTGATTTTTGATGGCTAGAAATTAAGGTTTTATTTTCCATGCTATTTTTTAATTTATAAAGGTACTAATAGGAACTTCCATTTCCAACCATTAACAGAGGAAAAATATTAAAGGTCACCCTTTTGCCATAAATAGCTATAAAATTGGATATGAAGCAACTATTTTCATGCATTAGACAGCAGATAGCACAAGGATGTGAACTTTCAGAGATGGGAATACAGGATGTACGTAAATTACACACGAACTTTATATCCATCCTGTATATAAGATAAGCCTCACATTCATTCCGGCATTCTATCTGGGGACAACTATCTAGACAGCAATAGAGCAAAGCAGAGCCCCCCTAAAAGCAGTTTTCACACAGGGAGACAAAACAAAACAGAAACCAACAAAGACTGGCATATATGCCCTATATTTTGGGCAGGGTTCCAGAGAGCAGGGAACTACTTCAGAAGAGTATCTCTAGAAATTGGCATTGGAGAGCTCTTGAGGATTTGGGCAAATATTTAGTTGCCATACATAGGGTAAAACTATATGAGTATTGGCAGAGAAGAGCTGCTAGAGGTCTGTGAGATGAATGAGGATGTCAAAGGTCACTGAGTACTAGTAGACATTGTAATTCTGACCAAGCAGAGTGGAGAGACCAGCTAAACATCTTGTGCTTTCAGTAAAACCCTGAAAGGTTAGGCCTTAAAAATGTTACTCCAGCTCTCAAGTAACAGCTACTCTTTTTGTTTTTTATTGTATATATTTATAGTGTACAACATGTGTTTTGAAGTATGTATACATTGCAGAAGAGTTAAATCCAGCTAATTAATGTACATATTACTTCATGTATAAGTTCAACTTTTTTTTTTTTTGAGCCGGAGCCTCAAGCTATCCCCCTGGATAGAGTACCTGGCATCACAGCTCATAGTAACCTCCAACTCCTGGGCTCAAGCAACTCTCCTGCCTCTGCCTCCCAAGTAGCTGGGACCACAGGTGCCCGCCACAACACCCGGCCATTTTTTGGTTGCAGCCATCATTGTTGTTTGGCGGGACCGGGCTGGGGATTCGAACCCACCACCTTAGGTGTATGTGGCTGGCGCCTTAGCGGATTGAGCCACAGGTGCCGAGCCAAATGGCCCTGATTTTAACTAACATTGTATCTAAATTGGTTCCTGTAAAAACGAAATGATCTTCTTCAATCCACTGTGATGAGTCAAAGTAACAATGGGTTAATAAAGATCCAGTAAGAATAGAAGGATTTCTAGATAGATGTTCTAGAAAGATGAGGGGCACAAAAGACACAGAGAGGAGGAGGTCTGAAGGTTCACTGACTACACCACGCACAGGACTGCCACGGCTTCCTCTCGCAAAGCCCGTCTGTGTCTGTTAAATGTTACAACATTCCAGAACAGAGAAGAGCTACAGGCAGGAGATTCTGGAGAGAGGATGCTTCAGGGTGGAGGGGAGTGGAGTTACCAGTGTGTGCTCATGGATTGGAAGTTCTAACCCAATAGACGTCCCTTTAATCACTTTCTTTTTTTTTTTTTTTTTTTGAGACGGAGCCTCAAGCTATCCCCCTGGGTAGAGTGCCATGGCATCACAGCTCATAGCAACCTCCAACTCCTGGGCTCAAGCGAGTCTCCTGCCTCCGCCTCCCAAGTAGCTGGGA
>CAUYQV010041360.1:0-29639 GCA_963574575.1 Galagoides demidoff
CCCCCCCCCCCCCCCCCCCCCCCCCCCCCCCCCCCCCCCCCCCCCCCCCCCCCCCCCCCCCCCCCCCCCCCCCCCCCCCCCCCCCCCCCCCCCCCCCAAGCTGCTGCTTTCCCATGCCTGCCTCACTGCTGTCCTGGACCCTTTGGCCCAGGGCCCAGCCCCTCTCAGTTCTTAGGTTAGGCTTGGGTGCAAAGCCAGCTCTGTCATGTGATCTGCACAAGTAGCTCCTCCCTCTGAGCCTCAGTTTCCTTGTCTGTGAAGTGTTTTGATGTTCGTAAAGTATGTGGTCCATATGTAGCTCTAGTCACGCCTAAAGAACAGTGGAATGGGGTGTCCTGACCTAGACCTGCAGGATGAACTCTGACCACCAGGCGGGATAGTCCCTGTTGGTGTGAGCATTGTGGGAGTAGTGATCCCTTTGCAGACATGGGAGGAGTCATCCCTAGGGTGCTCTTGGAGCTGCCTGGGTGCCCATGGGACCTGGGGCAGGGGAGAGAAGGATGTGGTGTGTCACATTGGTGGGCCAGGGGGGTGGGGGCATTGTTCACTCAGCTGTCTCTTGTCTTCTCTATTTCTCTGCTTCTCTCCCTGCCCCCCTTGCCCTGCTTTTGCTGCGGGTTTGGCCATGGGCAGTGCCAACGTATGGCCCTTACGGTAGGTCATGCTCTGGGTCTACACGTCTGTCCTGCACGTCCGTTCTGGTCACTGTCACCAGCATGCCTCTCTCCTTACGTAGTTCCTTCTCTGTGTCCTCATCTCCCCACCGACCCCCCTGGGTAGGAGAGCCCAGAGTGCCTGCTTGCCAGGAGCCACCCTTCATAGAACTTGCTGCTTCTGTCCAGGTCTCTCGTTCTGGAATGTCCCTGCTGAGTTCTAGGTGCACAGAGCTCATTCATGGGATCTCTGGGGATTTAGTGATGTTTCCATGACAGAGAACATGAAGGATAGAAGAGCTCATAGTTTGAATCAGATGTCTCAACCCAGACTCCAACTGGGTTCCTGAGTTGGAGCCTTATAGCTCAGCTTTGTGGCCTGGGCATTCTTCTGTCTGAGCCCCTGGAGGCGATTCATTAGTAGATGGAGAGGAAGCATATGTGGGGAGTAGGGAGCCCATGAGTTGTTTCTACTCTGCTGTGGGTGTAGGCCAGCCTGGTTTTGGCAGGGCTGGTCCCTGGTCCCTCTCCCCAGGTGTGGGGGCAGGAGCCTGGCCCTGTGGAGCCCAGGCCCTCCTGGCTACCAGCCACTCATCCGCAGTGTACCCAAATTCAGTCAATGCTGAGCCCCTCCTAGCCTCTTTGGGGCATCCTAGGACCCTTCCCATCTGCCTGACCTGGCTGCCAGTGACCCTTTGACGTCTGAGCCACCTCTTTGGGGCTCCCTGACTGCTTGTCACTCCCACTCCCCAGCCATGGGAGTCATATCTTTGCCCTTTCTCATGTCCTGGGACCCATCCTTTGCTCCAGGAGGAGGTGGTTGAATGACAGCCTTGGGGTGGGGGTGCTGCCTTAGCATAAGGGGCAAGGGCTGAGCAGCCTCCCTCTCGCTGCCCTTCCTGCCCTGCAGGCCGCTGTGCCCCCATGAAGAGCATCTCCAGCAGTCTCAAGGAGACCATGAACCCACATGACATCGTGCAGGATGCCATCCACAACTTCTCACCCGCCTACCAGCAGTACACACAGCAGTCCACACTGGAGCCCGGGCCTACCTGGCGCGGAAGTGCCCACAGTCTCTCACGCTCCCACAGCCTCAGTGGTGCCCGTGACAACGAGAAGACTCTCCTGCTCAGCTCTGATGACGAGTTCTAGGTGTAGGCTGTGGTGGGGAAAGTGCTGGCACCTCGGCCGATGGCAAGCGGCGCCCATCTCCAGCCTCACAGCCAAGCTAGAGGGAGCTGGCATAGCTTTGGTGTTGCCCTTTATTTATTGGACCAGAAACACATATCGCTTCCAGAGGAGCGGCCAGATGCTGTCTGCCCAGGCTCACCCACGAGGCTTCAGGAATATTCTTACATGGCTGCCCCTACACTGCCCCAACAAGGGACAGAGGGCTGTGGTGCAGCACATAGGGACCAGCTGTGCCCAGGCCACGTACTGTGTGTGGACTAGTGGCTGCAGCCTTCTAGGTATCCCTTCCCCACAAGACTCCTGGGCAAAGTCAGCAGGCCCAGCCTACCGCACACACCGTGCAATACTCTGACCTGGGCTCTTCCTGCCTGCTCCCCTTCCCTGTCCACCTTTGTCCAGTGCTAGATTTGCCTCATCCTGGGCAGGAGAAGGAAATGGGGATGCCCTGTGGATCCCACTCCTGACCTAGGCCAACCTGGCATGCTGCAAGGATCAGAGCCAGACCCCAAGAGCCATGGGTCCCACCTAAGAAGGGTACTCCGGGGCCTCTGGGGCCTTATTCTATTGAAGCTTCTGGCCCCTGGGTGTCCTTGCCATGGCTGTACCGCTGTCTGCCTCGTGCCCCTTCCTCTCAGCCTGCTGAGGACAACCCGCAGCCTGCACTGCCCTCTTGCTGGGGTCCTTAATAAAGTTCTGGGGGGAGTTTGGGCTGTGCAGGGGCTCCCCACCCTCCTTCCCAGGCTGAACAGCTAGAACCTCTGCTGGCTCCTGGTCTCTCCCTGGAGCTTCTCCCTCCTATTTCAGGGGAAAGGTCTGAGTCGGGCATTTCAGACCAGCTTCCAGAGGAAGACAGTCCAGTGGGGAGAATGGGAGGGATGGCCATGCAGCTGGGAGGTGGCAGCAGTGGTCTCAGACCCCTCTCCCAGGCCCCTGTACACACAGGGCCCCTTCTGCCCTCCCCCCCTCTTTTCTGTGCCTTAGTCACATATGAAAGCGCCCTCCCTAGCCCCTGTCTGTCCCAGACACTCCCTGGGGGCTCCTTGCTAAGCTGCTGGCACTCAAATCTCCAGCGCTGGGCCAAGAGCCCTCAGACAGGCCTCAGGAGTGGACAGGACCACCAAGTCCCCTTCCCCCGCCACCTTCATACCCATATACCTGGGGCCTCTCAGGGCTGGAGCCCCCAGGTAGGCTGGGATTACTTGGCCCCTGGTTTAGGAAGAACCTTAGGACAAAGTGCATGCTCCTATAGACAGAGTCCCCTGGCATTTCAAACCCAGACAGTACTTGGGTTAGGGCTGCAATAGCTGTGGGAAGTGGGTAGAGGGAGAAGGCCCCCCATCTCTGGCATTCACCGTGGAATCTTTGTTTTGGTCCCTCCTGGAATCTGTGATGAGGGTCGGGTCTCAGCTGTCTTCCTGGCCTTTTTCCTTCCCTGTGGCAAAGCCAACCCTTGGGTGGGTGGGAGGGGGAGTCCAGAGGCCTCTGTGTGGGGCACTGGAGGTCAGTTCTTAGACGCCTGTCTGGGGATGCCAGCTGTCCCGGAGCTGCCCAGGAGGGCAGAGCAGGCACAGGCTAAGAGCAGCTGTGGTTCTCCCCTATATTTGTTTTCTTGAATCTGTTTCTCCGACTCCATTTCCTTTCTCTTTCAGGCCAAAGTGTGTTGCTTGTTCCTGGCCCCCTTGGTCTTTGCCTGCCCAGCACTGTCTGCTCACATGGTGGCTGGCGGTGGGAGGAGCTCAGGGGCAGTGAGCTAGTGGTCCCTGGGGACACCAGGTTAGGAACACCTGCCAGACTGCTCCGTCTCCTCCTCCTCCCTAGGATGCATAACCTACCTTGTCTTTTTTTTTTTTTTTTAATTTTTTTCCAGATAGAGTAGCTCTTTGTACATAAAAGATACTTGAAAAATTAATTGTATGATGTATGAGAAGACAGAGTCCCCTAGTTTTGTATCTTGTCGTGTGACTGCTATAAGTTCCACCAGAAAGCTGTTCTATTTTGGTCTCTGTGACATTTTAAATGCGTGACAGAAGTGAGCAAATAAAGTGAGGAAGAAATATATATATGAGATAATATAGATTGTATTGAAATCTCTTCTGCCTGTGGGTGAGGTTTTTTCCTTCCTCTCCCTGCATTTCTATCTTGAGGTGGGTGTAGTAGCTGTGGGCAGGGCGGTCTTAGGAAACCCTCTCCCTTCCTGCAGGCAATGAGGGGATTCATGTTGCCAGAGACTAGAATCAGGATCCAGGTCCCCTTGGACAAGTGCTTCCCCATCCCCCAGCCAGCTGGTCACAGGAGCCCACCCTCTCCACCCTACCAGGGCCCCTGTGAGGGGTTTTGTCAACATGGTGAGTGGGGCCTACGCACTAGGGGTTGAAGTTCTCCCTAAGATCTTCCTTCCAGACCCTCCCATCCTCCACCCTGGGGCCTGGGGCTGCTGGGCCTGGGCAGTGTCTGCCCAAGATTCTTGAGGCACGATTCCCAGCCTCTAGGGCACCTTCCCTCCACTGCATGCTGTGCCTCCCTGGTCTGGCCTCCTGCTGACAGGAGCACTCAGGAATGCCGTGGGTGGGGGAGAATCCCTGCCAGCCTCTAACCTTGAGGCAAATAGCTGGCCCCTCCCGCAGCTTCCTGCTGCCCTTTCCACAGCCTGAGCTCAGCATTTCAGAATCTTGGGCCTGGTAGGGAAAGTACCAAGGACCAGTCTGAGACGAGGAGAAAGCCCTGTGGACCCAGCCAACCCATGCGGCTTGGCCTGTTCCCAGACCCAAACCCTACGCCTTTGACTGACCGATGGTCCCCCGCCCCACTGTCTCCCAGCCACATAGTTGTCTGTGCTGCTGTACACATAGCATCTATGTGTTAAAGCTACAGCCCCACAGGCTCCAGGGCTTTTCACGCCTGTCACCTCAGGATCCTGGTCACAGGATTACCATTTTACAAATGGGTAAACTGAGGCTGCAAGAAACCAAATTATTACCAGAGACCCCACAGCTAGGAAAAGACACACCTACATTCAAACCCTGACTGCCCTGACCTGCAGACTGTAGTCCACTGGGCTCCTCAAAGTCCCCCAGCAGGGCAGGAAGGCTGGGTTGAAACTAGTGAGTTTAGAACCTAGGATGAATGATTTTAGGCTTGCAGGCTGGGACTGAGGAAGCTACTTCTCACCCTGTACCTTCTAGAATGTGGGGAAAATACTTTGTACTTGGCTATAGAAAATCAGACCTCTATGTGAAAGTGCTGGAAAGTTTACTCCAAAATCTGAAGTTTTTCCTCTGGGTGGGACTCTTGTAACCCTGAATTTCACTGTGCTGGTGCTTTGCCTTCCAGGGAGGCCCCTTGGTGCCCCAGATAGAAGGACTGAAAGTTTCAGCACCCTGTGCCCTGGCACCGCCTCTCCCCTGGCACCGCCTCTCCCCGAGCCCATGCCCTGCCTCATATAGCTAGTGGTGGGGACACACCCTCCACCCCCAGAGGTCCTGGGTACAGCTGAACAGAACCCATCTTAAACCCCTTATTCAGAAGCCCTCTCCTTCCCCGCCACAAAACATACCCCAGAACATACACTGCTCTGTGGAAAAAGAGAATTTGACTTTATTCAGAAAGTCTACAAAATACAGAAGGCGGATAACTCGCTTACTGTAAGTCAAGAAATAAATAAATTCTAGGGGCCGGGCAATTTTTTTTTAACATTTTTTTGTTGTTGCCATCCGGTTTTCCCTAAATATAAGATAAAATGTGATTTATTTGCAGATATAAAATATAAAGTCCAGCTCAGGGCCACATCCACTTTTCCAGGGAGTGGAAGCAAGGCTCTGGATGGGGAGAATAACTTAGATTCATTTGTGCAATAAATAAACAGCAGGGAGGGCAGCTGTATACAGACAGTGTCGAGGAGGAGCTGGGGCAGGCTGCCAGGAAAATGGTAATAACTGTGGCCTGCCCCCACCCCACAGTGGATACTCACAAGGCCCAGGTGGGACCCTTATTTCCAGAGACCCCACTCCAGGCTGCAGGACTATAGGATCTGTCTCACATTCCCATCTGCCACCGCAGTCACTGCCAAGTCCCCCTTTCCTCCCTGGCTGGCTGTCTCCAGCGCACCTGACTGTAGGGAGAGCCCAGGGCTGAGCCAGGCCAGCTCCTTCCTGCTCCTCCATCTGTGTCACCTTCTCTGTCCCTCTACTTCTCTGCCCTTCCCTTACAGAGAGCTGTCTCCCAGGCCAGGGAGGCCCTCTCACCACCTTTTCAGTCCTGTCCACTGTCCCCACGGCGGGTGTCTTGGGGCAGCAGTAAGAAAACTCAACTGCTGGTTCCAGCTCAACTAAGGGGATTGTGGCCTTGGATCCACTGGAGGCTGTTTCCCCATCTGTTAACTGGGCCCCACTAGTCTTGTCTAACCCCTCTCCTAGCTTTGGAAATCCAGCCACCTTGGGGCCTAAAGCAGAGGTGGAGGAATCTCTTCAGTGCAGTCTCCCTGCAGGACAGTGAAACCGAGTCCTGGATCCTGGGAGGGTTTGGAGGGCATATGGGCACAATTAGAGCAGTTTCCAAATTAAGGGGTGCCCTCTTTTTCCCCAGAGCTCCTCTCTGAGCCAGCTCTGTATTGCATTCTTATCAGTCTAAGAAGTTGAAGCTTCAACCAAGGACAATGCTGTATCTAGAACTTCCACCCACCAATGTTGGACCATTAGGTCCCACTTTCAGGAGCTACACAAAGAAGACAGGGCCCAGGGAGGGAATGTGTTCACCACAGGGGCTGCTGGCCGTAAGAAATGGGACCTGGTCACAGAGACACAGCGCTCAGGCACTTTGGGGAGAGAGATGAGGCTGGAGGGGCGTGGCTGGGGTATGGGGCATGGCTGGGGAACAGGGCGAGGTGGGGCGGGGACTAGGAGCAGGCGGCCGGGCCCGGGGCGGGGTCTGGGCCGGGGGCGGATCCAGACCCCGGACCTGGGGTGGACTTGATGATAGTGATAACGCTGGCAGGCGCCACTAGCGCGGCTGGCCCGCGGGCCGCGGCCACCGAACGCGCAAAGCCCTGCAGCGCCTCGCACTTGCCGCGCAGCGCG
The DNA here is from genome assembly GCA_963574575.1 of Galagoides demidoff. NCBI lineage: Eukaryota > Metazoa > Chordata > Mammalia > Primates > Galagidae > Galagoides > Galagoides demidoff. Next base: position 6,917 of record CAUYQV010041360.1, read on the forward strand.
TCGAGCTCCAGGCGCATGGCAGCGTTCTCACGCGCCAGCTTGTCCACCTCGCGCTCCAGCTCCGACTTCTGCTTCTGCAGCTCCTCCTTCTGGCACACGCGCTTCACGCGGCAGCTGGCGGCATAGCCGCGGTTCTTGAGCGTACGGCGCCGTTGCTTGAGCCGGGTCACCTCCTCGGCCGAGAGCCCTCGCAGGTGTCGGTTCAGCTCACGCACTGACAGCCCCATCAGCGCCTCGTCTGACAGGTGTGGTGTGTTCTCGCTCAGCTCACGCTTTATCTGTGGGCATGGGGAAACCAAGGCCCATAGGTTCACTCACGCCTGTGGCCCCCAGCCCCAGCCCTGGTGCGCAGCAGGTGCTGGGAATGCCCTTCCCTGCCCCCAGGGTTCCCCTTCACCGCCTTAGCCACTGAGAAGGTGGCTGGACTTAATCCAAGACCCCAAAGGGGTACAGGAATCCGGGAAGGGGAAACTAGGCCAAACCAGGATCAGAACACGAAAGGAGGCCACTCCAGGGTTTGGCCTGAATTCCAACCTAGTGCCAAAGCACGGGGCTCAGCCAGAGAAACTCAGGCTGGAAAACACTTTGAATGTCCCAGTGGGCCAGGATCCAATGAGGTAGCAGGTTGAGAGAAGGAAGTGACCTCCTCAGGGGGTACACTGAGTTAGAGCCCTGTGTAGAGCAATCCAGCCCTCCTCCTTCCCAGGGCCCTTCCCCTTGGCATCCTGAATGCCTGGTGCCTGCTGAGCCACCCTTGGGGATTCCGGGAAGGGACATAGCAAGAGGGATGATGAGGTCTGCATGGGCAAGGAGAGATGGCCTCACTGAGCACCAGGCAGGCTGCCTCCTCACCTTCAGGGCTTTGCTGGATAAGGGGTCCCCAGACATGTTTGCGGAAGGTGTCCTCCGGGCTGGAGACCTAAGGGAGAAAGGACATCAAGTCACTTTTTCTCTCCACTTAGAATAAAATCCAAACTCACTACCTTGGCATTCAAGGCCACTGCTCTCTGACAACTAACTTCATACCTACTAGCGTCCTCTGTCCACATTGGTCCAGCCACAATGGCCTCCTTTAATGGCTCACTCCAGCCTCAGGGCCTTTACACGTGCTGTTCTCTTCACTATTCCCTATCTCTCCACAGTAACTACTTTTCATTTAGGCCCAATACTACTTCCTCAGAGAGGTCATTCCTGACTATCCTAGCCAAAACACCCCCTGTGTCACATCACAACCCCCTTTACTAACCCTCCTGACAGCCATCTCTTCTGTAGTTCTTCCCCCCCCTGCTGAAAACCCAACTAAAATCAGATTAATATAGGGGTACATATGATAGGGTTCAATAATTGGCTTTTGTAAGGTTAAAGTCCAAAATATAGGTGTGTCCTTCATCTTCTGCAGTTTTTGTGTTTGGTTCCTCTGTCTCTCTCCCACCACTTTTCTGCCAAAATGTAAGCTCATGAAGGTAGAGGCCTTACCTGTCTTATAGCAGGTGCCCAGTAAATATCCACCTAATGAACAGACACCCCTCCCCTAGGCTGTTCTTTCACATGAGGCTCTAATGTGTATTTGATTTGATTTTTAGAAACTTTTATTTTAAAAAACGTTTCATGGAAGTATAACCTACATATAGAAAAATGCACAAAACACGTAACTGGTCAATGACTGATAAAGTCCAACCAGACCCCTGTCAAGACATGACATAGCCAGTCGCTTCCCTTCCCTGGGTCTCCTTCATCCAGACCTGTGTTTTGGGAAAGCTTCCCAAACCTCCTGAGGCTGTCTAGCAGTAGTTCCATATGTCTTGGCAGAGGGGGCAGCCTTGTCTAGACTGATGAGGTCCCTCTGGCTCCCAGTACCTCCCTCATGGTCACTCAACAACTATTTATTGAATAGCTACTATTTGCCAGAAATGTGCTGGCACTGAGAAGACAGGAATAAAAACTCATGGAGGGTACATTCTGGGGACCAGTGGTCATTTCTCTGGGCTGGAGAGGGGATTACCTCCCAAAGGCTCCTTTATAGCAGCCCCCTCAGTCCCCAGCTGAACCAGTCTCCTGCATTCAGTGAGACCCTGAGTCTTATCATCTGATAGCTCCCAAAAGGAGAGGATGGTGTAAAAACAAAGGAGAAGGTAGGCAGATGCTTTGTGATCCACAGGGCAGCACCCTCTAAACTCCCACAGTATCAGCAATACCCACTTTGATGGAAGGCAGGGGGGAAAGCCAGGGGGCCAGGCCCTAATTCTTTAATTTTTTTTAAATTTTTTTTTTTTTTGAGATGGAGCTTCAAGCTATCCCCCTGGGTAGAGTACCATGGCATCACAGCTCATAGCAACCTCCAACTCCTGGGCTCAAGCGAGTCTCCTGCCTCCGCCTCCCAAGTAGCTGGGACCACAGGCGCCCGCCACAACACCCGGCCATTTTTTTTGGTTGCAGCCATCATTGTTGTTTGGTGGGCCCGGACCGGATTTGAACCCGCCACCTTAGGTGTATGTGTCTGACGCCTTAGCCACTTGAGCCACAGGCGCCACGCCTTGGATCACATTTCATTGGCAGCCTGTATTTGGTCTCACCACCCTACCTAGAGAAGGGCAAGAGGATTGTTGATGCCTTGAACCAGATGATGTGTGTGAGGTTGTGGTATGTGGTGGGTGTACTGTCATATTCTAGAAACCTGCCACATGCCTTCAATCCACACCCGCTGCATCCCTCTTGGATCCTGCAGGCTCTCTCTCCTTCCCCCAGACTGTAATTAGAGTGGGTGAGCTGTCATAGGAGAAAGGGAGCCCACGTGTGACTAGTGCCTGTGCCGGGAAGAGCATTCTGGTCAAAGCTGGTTTTATAGCCGCCTCTGCTGGACCATCCATCTTCCTGTGTGCAGCTCTGTCACTCTGCGCTCCTGAGTTATGAGATCATTTCTTGTAAGTAGCATCCAGAGAAATGATGTTGAATGAAAAACTGCTGCGTTAGTCCCAGACTAGTAGCCCTGCATTTGATCTTTCTGGTGCCATAGCCCTAGACAACCATTCTCCAGGACGCACCAAGACCCATCATTCCCACAGTTGGTAGCAGCTAGGAACTGATTCCTGGGCCAAGATTAATGACCCAAGTAGTCAGCCTTTCCAGAGAGCAGAGGTGAAATTTATGTTTGGGTAGATGCATGACATTTTGAAACAAAGGGAAAGGGAGAGGAGAAATAACATTGAAACGTCTCCCGAAGGGTTGTAAATCATGGATGTGCAAAAGTAAGTGAATTGCATCTCTGCCAACAATTTAATTGATTTTGGCTCCTAAGTTTTCTCTTCAAACAATCTGAACAAACCATGCTTAAAAGATGTGCTGTAAGACGTGTCCCTTGGAGAGGTCATTGCCCATCAGCCCGTGAGCACCACCTTCTGCTCTCTCCTCTCTTCCTGGGCATGGCCTACACTGTCTCCTATGGCACATCAGGGCCACCCTCAGACCCTGTGTGAAGACCAAGATTGTCAAAAAGAGGGCCAAGAAGTTTATCCAGCACCAGTCAGAGTGATGTGTCATCATTAAGCATAACTGGTGGAAACCCAGAGGTATTGACAACAGCGTTTGGAGAAGATTCAGGGATCTTGCTGCCCAACATTGGTTATGGGAGGAACAAGAAAACGAAGCACACGCTGCCCAGTGGCTTCCAGAAGTCCCTGGTCCACCGTGACGAGGAGCCGGCAGTGCTGCAGATATGCAGCAAATCTTCCTGCACGGAGACTGCTCACAGTGTGTCCTTCCTCCACAGTTATAGTGCAAAGAGCAGCCCACTCAGCCATCAGAGCCACCAATCTCAATGCCAGCCTGTGCAGTAAAAAAAATGAATAGACAGCTCATGTCTGTGTTTTATTCACATTTAAATAAAACCATAGAAGCTACCAAAAAAAGAAAAAGAGCTGCCTCTTTGAGTTACATATCAGTTTTAATTTTCCAAAATAAAGTCCAATTGTGTGTGTGGTAAGTTCAGGAGAAAATATATATATTGCTCTAAGCTGCGGTTCCTAAACCCTGGGCAGTGGAGCAGTACTGGTCAGTAGCCTGTTAGCAGCCAGACCTCACACTGTCACCACCTGAGCTTCACTGTCCCATCTTCCTCCCCCAGCCCCCTACCCACCCATCTGTAGAAAAATTATCTTCTATGAAACAGGTCCCTGGTGCCGGAAATGCTGGGGACCACTGCTCTAAGGGGGAAGCCCCTTTCCTCTCTGGCTGCAGTGAGATTATATCATTAGAAGCTGAATCACAGCTCAGGTGAGAAAAAAACAAGAGAAAAGGAAAAAACAGAACCAGCTTCTGGCCACCAGCAAAGCCCAACAGTGGGCTAAAGGTTTTCGTTTATTTAGTCTTGTTAGAAAATCTTTGATCATTTCTAACTTATTAAAAGTTGCGTGTTTATGGGAAAGTGTTTTAAAATGAGGTAATTAAAAATAACAGTTACTATGTAAAACTACAAGGTATAGAATATATATGTCTTAACATAATAACTAAGAAAATGCCGTGAAGGCTATGTTGACCAGTTTCATGAAAACATTTCAAATTGTATATAAAACCAGCACATTGTACCCCATGATTGCATTAATGTACCCAGCTATGATTTAATTAAAAAATGAATAAATAAATAACAGTTACTACAGAGTAGTTTGGGGACATATCTAGCTGGAATGTGTAGTGTGTACATGAGTAGATAGGAAGCATTTTATGGCTTTATTGAGCTACTGAATAAAAAGGCGTCTGTTTTTATTTTTATGATTTTTCAAAGGAAAACTATTCCATTATGTCTTCAATGGCAATTCAAGTAACCATAGTTTTCTGTATTCCTTCCTCCTCTACCCCACTGCTATGGGCACACCAGTTCCCTAACATCATAACCATTAGGACATCAGGCAGTGCAGGGAGTGGCCAGAGGAACATGGATGTGTCTTTATTTAATAATAATAGGTATGTTGTTCCATTTCCAGTAATTTGACAGGCCATGTTATTAGGACTAAACTTCCTATAGAAAATAACTAAACAGTGTTTAACATGACAAATAGGGGGGAAAATCAGTAAGAATATAGAAGATAGTTCCGTGGAGAGAGTGAACGCCTTTTAATGTGTCCAGAAGAATACACAGAGGAAATGCCCCTTTACTTAGTTGATGGAAGGCTCAAGTTTAAAAGTTCTCTAAGTTGACGAGGGCATGGGGTGGGGGGATGGTGAAGGCAAAAGGATGTTACAGCCCAGGTAACACGGCAACGAGCTCTGCCAGCCACTAGGATGTCAGAAAGTGTGTGGCAAAAGGGATATAGCAAAAGATGGAAGAAGGAGCTTGTGAAGGGCACAGCTGGGGAGGGAGGCAGGAACCAGGTCTTGGAAAGTCTGAAATAATCTGGACTCTATCTGCAGAGTGCCTGTGCTATAACATCCTTTTGCCTCAGTCATCCCCTTCCCCATGCCTTGTCAACTCAGAGAGCTCTAGTTGAGCTGTCCATCAACTAAGTGGAGAGGAGTATCCTCTGTATATTCTTCTGGACACATGAAAAGGTGTTTACTCTCCCCACTGAGCTATCTTGGTGGCCTACAAATTTCCGCAGCATTTAGCATGGTGCCCGATGTAGAGAAAGACCACGTTAGGGAGTGATTACTTATCTGCAAGTCCGCTCCTTGAGAGGAGGGACTCTGCCTTATTTATCCTTAGGACACCACTTGGCAAAGAGGAGTCACTCAACAAATGTTTAGGTAACTAACCAAAGAATCCACTCTTGGTTTTCTTTTAAAAATCAGAGAGTTTATGTAATACATTCAAGAGAGACTTTTTAGAAACAGATCTGTTTGCTAATTTTCAAATGGTTGGAGCCATTAAAAGAGTGAATTTTTAGCTTTATCTCACTGTGATAAGAGTACATGCTTGGCATGAAATAATTTTTTGCAATATATTGGAACTTGCTTTACAGTGGAGTAAGTGGTCCATCTTTGTTAATGTTCCATGTGTGATCTAAAAGAATGTGTACTCTGCAGGTTAATTACAAAGGAGGACCACCAAACAGTCTAAGCTAGTGAGGGATGTGATCCACTTTGTATTACAGAAAAATCTCTTGAAGGTAAAGGGAAGCTAGAACAGGCAGACTGGAAGCTGGGAGCTCTGTTAAAGAGAAGCGGTTACTAAAATTATTTAATAGCAGAGCATTTGCCAGTAAGATGAGAGGGAAGCCACCTGGCTGGGGCTCTAAGGTCCCCCCTTCAGTTGCTGGATCTTGTAGATTCAAAGCTAAAGGAATCTGGGTAATAACCTCCATGTACACTCCTGAGTATTCCAGCTATGGACACGGCCAAACCCATCCATCCAACTGTGTATCAGCCCTATTAGGGTGACTCAGGCAAGACGCGACAAGGGCCTTAACTGCAGAGATGGAGAGAAAGGAGAGTAGAAGGTAGCCCCCCATTCCTGGTTTAGAAAGCTATGAAGAAGGTTAAGTGTCACCACTTGGGCTGGAGTCTGTTGGGAAGCACCTGAAGGCAGTGAACTTCAGAAACCTGAGATGATCTGAAGGATGTGTTCTGCGTGGGGATAAACTGTCTCCAAGTAAGCAAGACCTGACTATAGGGCTACTCACTGTACGTGGCAGGAGGGGTGATGTCCGCTTGCTTGAGGCACAGCAACCAGACATTAGAGCTCCCAGATTATTGTGGCTGCGTGCAGTTCTCACTCATTAGAATGGAATTTCTTTGACATGAATGACAAAACTCTAAGGGTCATTTGGGGCTTGAGTCATGAGTTAAGTAGCTGTTTGACTTGTCAAGTGTTAAATGATTTGTTCTGGATCAAAGGTTACAAGGCAAGAAATGGGGATAGAAAACAAAGGAGCAGGTTAGAGGGGTCCACTGTTAGCAGAGGTGGACAAGGGGGATCTCTGGGCTTCAGCAACAAAGAGCACTCCTGGTGACCTCTGCTGTCATAAAGCTGGAGCTATCATAGTCCCTGTTATTCCTCTCCCTCCCTGTGAGGAAAATCTTTCGCCTAACATGGGTTGCAGTACTGTGTCAAAGAAATCTGGGAAGGGACAGAGAGCTTTTATTGATCATGAGCAAAATCTTGCTGGGCCACCTGCAAAAGAGCTAACAAAAGACTTGATCTGGAAGATAATGAGGGCCACCAAGTTGTTTGTTTTGTTTTCATCAAGACTATTTTAAGGACTGCTGCTTTGAAAGCTGATGGACTCGCATATGGAGCAGCACCATTATTTTGCTACAAGTCCTCTATCAACTTGCGTCAGAAGTAACACAGTTCATGAGGTCTTTTGTTTTGTTTTGTTTTTCATTTTGAAAATGTTCTGTTTCTTGCTGTCAATCCGTACCCAAGAAAGACTTTCTTATGGGCTCATCTGATCAAGGAATAAAATCTTAAAATCAGAGGGAAGACGGGTGACAAAGCAAAACATTGTCCCTAAAAAAGAAAAAAAAATATTAAAGGACCTTTGTTTAAAATAGGGACACATACACATACACACACACATTTTGCACTATCAGCTTTTCTCATGAGCTCGGACTCACTGTTACTCTCAGGGGAGCTTGGGAAGTGTCATGCTTGAGTCAGTTGTACATGCAGGCACCAGAAACCCTTTCTGGAAAGGTCATCTCATTCTCCCTTTGCATATTTGGAGCACTCACACGAGATGTCCTCGAATAAATTACCCTAAAAAATGAGCCCATGAATGTGTGAGTTTCAAAGGCTATCAAGAAATATGCTTCTTGGAAAGCATGGTTAGGATCACAAGTCAACCTCAGGAAGCAGAGGCGTAATGTGACTTCCTTCCGCTGCTGGCCTCTTGCTCTGTGCATTCCAAAAGGCAAGACCAGTGCTTAGAAACAGCAATAGTGAAACTAGCAGGAAAGGTTGGCTACTCGCTTGGGCCTGCTCTTAGAGACAGATGACTAGTGGAGTTAGGTGGAATTTAACCCCTGGACCCTCTCCCTGGGACGTATAATTTGTTCTGCCTTCCTGAAGGCATGATTGTGTTCCCCAGGCACATCCCTGCCAATTATTTTGATGGTGATTGCTCTGTGCATTGCTGTTGGCGATAAATGCTCACATGATGGCAACTCTAGGAGACCTGGCCTCTGCCCCAAGAGTCTAAGATTAGAATATGACTGAGTTACAGGTCAAAAGATTAAAGGTCTTTGAATATTGTTCTCTTTCCCATCAGAAACACTGGACTAGTCCCTGGCAGGCTCTCACTGATATCCACAAATGAGCATTATATTGTCAGTGTTTAGATTTACCCCAGTCGGAATTTACAGCATTAACTGAGTTCAGAAAAATATATAAATACTGAAGAGAGGCAGTTGTAATTCCAATGTCCTTCTCCTCTCTCTCTTCTCCCATCAATGCCTAGGGCTCAGAAAAACTAAAATCTTACGTCGCTTTGAAAAGCCCTTTTTTTCCCTTTTCGAGTGAAAAATAATACAAAATGGTACAAAACACCATTAAAAGGAGGTGCTCCCAGGAGCTCCCACCTCCTACCCTGAGTAAGCATTTTAAATAGTTGAGTGCACTTCCTGCCACTTGTTTTTGAGATCTGATGGTATATTTTATGTGTATATAAAGAGAAATCACTATTATCTGCCCTGTTTTGAAAAGAGCTTTCTCTCAATGAGCAATGTGACTTGGATGTTTTCCAGGTCAGTTTAGAAAGCTCTGCCTCATTTTTCTCTAACAGTTATATGATGCACAGCTGTACCTTAGCCTGTTTCACTAGCTCCCCTTCACATACACCGCCCCACCCCTTCTCCAGCTGCATCTGATTAAATCTTGTGGCATCACAGATGATGGTGTGGCAACCTGAGTTTCTGGCCAAGGAGTAATATTTCATGTTGATTACATAGTATTTATATTTTAAACTTGTGACAGGTTGAAGGGATAACATTTTAATTCTATAGGAATAAAATCAGAAATCCATCCGATCATCGTTCCCTTGCTAAGCGTGATATCCACTTGAGAGATAGGATTTTGAGCCACTTTTCCAAAGAGAATTTTAGCTGGCCAGGAGCCTTGTGAGTGAAGACCACAAACAAATCAATATAGGGGATTTACTTCTTAGCTATTAAAAATCGATCTCACATATGACATTTTTTTTTTTTTTGAGACAGAGCCTCAAGCTGTCCCCTTGGGTAGAGTGCCATGGCATCACAGCTCATAGCAACCTCCAACTCCTGGGCTCAAGCGAGTCTCCTTGTGGTCCGCCTCCCAAGTAGCTGGGACCACAGGTGCCCGCCACAATGCCGGCCATTTTTTGGTTGCAGCCATCATTGTTGTTTGGCGGGCCCGGGCTGGGGATTCGAACCCGCCACCTTAGGTGTACGTGGCTGGCGCCTTAGCCGATTGAGCCACAGGCGCTGAGCCTCACATATGACATTTAAGATTCTCTTTTCGAATTTTGGATCTGTGTCTTGCACCGAAAATTTCTTCTCTCACCTAAGACGTTTTCATTGATAAGATCACATAACTGACAATCAAATACAGATCGCCAAAGTAGATGCCCAGTCCCCAGGGCATCAGGGACAGAGCCCAGCCAAGAGCATGAAAGCCAATATTCTTCTATGCTCATCACACACTTCTGCCCATGCGCCGTAGAAGGTTTTAGACAGTTGTACAACTGGAGATGCAGCTGGTTTCTGCAGTCACAGACCACATCAGCTCAAGGCTGGTAAATGCCCTCAATTATTATGCAAGACACATGCCACTCTCATTAGCGCCACACTGATTAGTTCTGTGCTGGAACTGCTTTCGGTAATACCCTAATTGAGGTCCTTCCTAGCATGGAATTTACATTATCTGTTAATAAATCCCACAGTATGACATCTTAATGAGTATTTTAACAATGTCCAAAGGACAACGAGAACCATCACCCACACAAGAAGTATTTCTTTTTTAAGACAAAAAGGGCATGGTGCCAACATAAAGGGTTCATTTAAAAGAATCCATTTTCCTAACTATAGACGAGGATCCAAAAGCAACAAGCCACTGTCCCCGCTGAATGTGGCTGGGTTTCACAGTCCCGTTTTTGCTCTATGTTGCTATATCTTCGTTTTCTGATGTTCTAGTGAGGGCTTTGTGTAGCTCTCAAATCCAAATCGAAGCCACCTTTAATGGAGCTCAGGAGAGGTCCTGAGAATTTCTGGCTGGGTACTGATGGTGGTCAATATTGTGCCCCTTCCTTTGTTGACCTATCTTTAACCCAGAGAATAGTGTTTTAGTTTTACAAAGCACCATCAGGGTCATTTCTGAAGACCCTCATGGTGTCTGTCTCACTCAAGCCACAATACATTCCCCATCATCTTTGACCCAACCTCATCTGGATGGTCATCAGAGGGGAAGAGCCCCCAGCCCCCTTTCTGACTCCCTCCCCAAGTCAGATGGCTGGAACGTGGCAGGAGAGGGATGATCAGTTCTGGCTGATCTGTACTTCCTATGTGCTCATTTCAATTATATTGCTAATGCTGACATTTGAAATTTAAGAACATGCTCCTTTTTACCTAAGCCCAATCAGGAACACTTTTACACTGCTGATGGGACTGCAAACTAATACATCCTTTTTGGAAGGAAGTAGGGAGAATCCTCAAAGAACTCAAATTAGACCTCCTGTTTGATCCTGCAATCCCATTACTAGGCATCTACCAGAAGAAAAATATCCTTTTATCATAAGAACATTTGCACTAAGACTGTTTATTGCAGCTCAATTGACAATCACCAAAATGTGGAAACAGCCTAAATGCTCACCAACCCAGGAATGGGTTAACAAGCTGTGGTATATGTATACCATGGAATACTATTCAGCCATTAAAAAGATGGAGACTTTACGGCTCTTGTATTAACCTACATGGAGGTGGAACACATTCTTCTCAGTAAAGCATCACAAGAATGGAGAAGCATGAATCCAAAGTACTCAATTCTAATATGAAGGCAGTAAATGAGCTAAGATGGGGACGGCGGCAGGGGAATGAGGGAGCAGGGAGAGGGGAGGAGGGAGGGAGATGAGGGTTTACCGTGTATGGCACACCTTTTGGGGGCGGGACACAATTATAACAGGGACTTTATCTAACAAATGCAATCAGTGTAAGGTATCCTCAATGAGTCCCAAACAATAAAAAAAAGAAAGAAAGAAATTCGGCTAGAACTCTTATAGAAGACTCCTGGGGGTAAAGAGATCCCCTCTTCTGTACTCCCACTGCCCTTTCTTTAACCTGGTCTAGCCCGGGTCATACGGTTTATGGCGACTGGTAACAAATTTACCTTCTCTGCTGGACTCTGCCCTCACTCCTCCCTGAGGCCCGGTGATCAACCGGTGATCAATCTTATTAATCTCTGTGTCACAGCATGACAACAGGCACATATCCCGTTGAAACATGAATGGACAAACAGTAAACGAGGCCTTAAGGAAATGCGAATTAAAGTTCTAATGAGATACTGATAAACACTTGCTATAATGGCTCAAATTTAAGAAAAACAAAACTGGCAACCAAGAATTGAGAAGGATGTGAAGAGCTAGAGCTCTCATACACCACGAGGGGGATGCAAATGGTACGGCCTGCAGAAAACAGCGGGCACTGTCGTGGAAAGCTCCGCATAAACTTACATGACTCAAGTGTTCTACTACTACATGCTTACTCAAGAGCAAAGGAAAATTTGGGGGCACACGTCCTCTAGGAAAGATGTATAGAGGCTTTATTCATAAATCACACAAAGCTGGAAACAACTGTCCTTCAACCGGTGAGTGGTTAAACAGTGACATAGTGACAAAGTGGCCGTGTACACAGCAATGAGAAGGAGCAACCCCCTGGCATGTGACCACTTGCCTGACTCTCCACTGTATCATGCTACATGTAGGGACTAGATTCAATAAGCTATATATAAGGGATTCATTTGTATTATAGAAAAGAAAAAACTGTGGGGACAGAGAAGAGATGAGTGGTCACCAGGGGTTAGCAATGGAGGAGGGAGTGAAGCCAAGGGGCAGCACGAGGAAATACTTTGGGGGGATGGAACTGCCCGGGTCCTGATTAGGACACATGACTCTGTGCCTTTGTCAAACTCATAGAACTAAGTAACTGAAGTTAAATAAATAAATTTTCCTGTATATAAGTTACAAATTCAATTTGAAAAAGTGAATCAATGTTGTTTTACTGATTGTGTAGATTCATAAAAAAATCAAAATAAAGCCAGGGTTTGTACCCTGCAGTGATTTCACACATGCTCATGTACACACATGCTTGGAATGTGTGTTCATTCGACAAGCATTTAAAGGGGCCGTACTTGCCACAGGCACTGGGAGACCCTGAAGAGTGACTTTTAATACCTTTAAACAGGGTTCCCACTCTCTTGTAGGGAGAGGGGCAGATAATAGATAAATATGTAAACAATAAGTGCACATGACCATTTTCCCTGGAGGGCAGGAGGCAGGTAGCTGGGCACGAGTCATGTGGAGCAGTCTAGCCCGGGACACCACCGAACACAAAGACTTCTCAGGGACGGCACTGAGGAATGACATATTCTGAGAAACTCTTGCATTTCTTAGAAAGGCTTCTTACAAACTCAGAAAGGCTGGCTAAAATGTAATAAACATCCTTTCTAATGTATGGCTGGGTTTCCAGGAAAAAGGCCCTAAGATGAGACTAAGCTGTATTTTCAGAGAACTGGAAGCAGGTCAATGGAACCAGCCCAAGCAAGTGAGAGGAGCAGCTGAGGAAAACGAGATCAAGTTCATGAATAGGGAGCATTTACACACATTTCGGATGGGACGTTCAGGTTTTATGCCTAATGTATAGGGAGCTGTGGGAGGCTTTCAAGCAGCAGAGTGAAGTGCCCTTATGGACATTTTAAAAGAATAACTCTGGCTGCGTAGGGAGGGTGGACAGCAGAGAACCATGACAGTGTTGCTGACGATGGGGGAAAGGGAGGGGAGAAGAGGGTGGCTTTGAGATGTACTTGACAGAGGGAACTTGCTGATGGGTTGAGGAAAGGAAAACTTAAGGATGATTTTTGGCTTTTGACAGATATGTGTGGTAACTGGCAGTGCAGAAATAGGGGAGGCTAAGGGAGAAACAAGAGGATTTTTTGGTGGCGTGGCAGGAAATCCCAGGCTCCAATTTAGATGCAGTAATTTGGAGATGCCCCCTAGACGTTTCTGTGAAGGTGTAGGGCTCTGTTTCTAGAGCTCTGGGGAGAGAACAGGACAGAGACAGTGGCATGTAGATGGTCCTTAATGTTGTGGAGACAGATGGGGCCACATGGGAAGATCCCAAGGACGGAGAAGATAACTGATGACTAGGATTTGGGGGTTGCCAACTTGTGGGGGCCAGAGGGGCCAGTTAAAGAAACTGAAGAAAAGCCAGTGAGGTAGGAAACAAACTGACACAGGTAGTGACGAGGAAGCCTGGGGAAAAACATTTTTCAAAAAGGAAGGCCATGGACAACTATACGGAATGATGTAGAGGGGTTAAGGAAGATGAAAGTAGAGAAACCTTGTAATATTTGACAAGGCTGGTGATCTTGATTAGCACAGAATTCTGGACAGAAGCCTGTTTACGGTGAGAATATTGGGTGGATAGTTGCTATGAACTATTCTTTAGAGGTGCTGCTGTGAAGAGGAACAGCAGTGCAGCGGGAGGGGCATGTGGGGCCAAGGGAGGGCTTTGTCTTAGCTCCAGCTGTGCTAATGGGATAGTCCATCAGGTGCAGTGGGACGGCGGGGTGGTGAGGGTTGGAGAGGAAGGATAGGCGCTTACAGGAGTTCCATCCTTGAGAGAAAGAGAAGGATGAGTTTCAGAGCCCACATGAACAGGGGGGCTTAGATAGGTGCATAGATAGTCCATCTGCTGTAACCCAAGGCACCACAAAGAGATGGGACAGGTGCAGGTGGGCAGGTGGATTCAGGAGAAGATGAGATGTGTGTAGTTCACTCTGTTTATTTTTTCCAAGAAGTAGGAAGTGAGGTCAAGTGCAAGGAGTAGGGTTGGCTGCTTGAAATTTTAAAAGAAATAGGTAAATAGTATAAAATAGTTTTGGAAACTGGGAGAAAATCATGTTGCAGATAAACGTAAAGAGAAATAAGTGGACACCACAGCCTCAGTGCATACACACACGCAGCACCAAGAAAGGCACGAAGAGACAACTTCACAGCTAAGACAGAGAGAAGGGCCGAGGCGGCCACAGATACACTCACTAAGCTTCAGCTGCTGGGCAAACAACTGCTCTTAAGAAACTGCGATGGACTGAGCAGCACTGGACTGTGGACCTGCGGGTTCTCTTCTGGGTTTAGATGTGGTCCAGTTTCCTCGGTAGGCTGACAACTGTCCCCTCGGAGTCACCCTGCAGTCAGTCTCTCCACCCACTGAGCTGATGTTCCAGAGCAGTCAGAGAAAAGGGCACAACACCCCTAAGACCAGATGTTAGGACGGATCCTGACTTCCTTGGCAACACATCTGGAGAAGTCTGAGCAAAAGCATGGAGCCTGAAGTCTCATAGAGAATGCGTGTTCTCCAACTCAGTCACATTCCAGTGGCACTGTAACTATAAAGAGAAGGGCTCTGGTTTCTGATTGCTGCTGTAGCAAATCACCAAAATGCACGGGCTTGAAACAATAGAGACTTATTATCTTACACTTCTGGAGGTCAGAAGTGTTAATGCATCAGCATTGGAGGAGGCTCTTGGGGAAATTGTGTGTCCTTGCCTTTCCACTGGCACAGGTCACCTATGTTCCTTGGCTTGTTGCCCCTTCCTGCACCTTCAAATCTCCCTCCAAGCTGAATTCTGCTTCCCTCACCACATTCTTCTTTCCTCACTCTGACTCTCCCAGATCCCTCTTTTCTTTACAGGGACACTTGTATTTACACTGGGCCCAGCCATCTAGCACAGGATAATCTCTTTAATCTTAAGATCTTTAACTTAGGCTCGGTGCCTGTGTCTCGAGCAGCTAAGGCACCAGCCACATACACCTAAGGTTGTGGGTTCAAATCCAGCCCGGGCCCGCCAAACAACAATGACGGCTGCAACCAAAAAATAGTTGGGCATTGTGGTGGGCGCCTGTGGTCCCAGCTACTTGGGAGGCTGAGGCAGGAGACTCGCTTGAACCCAGGAGTTGGAGGTTGCTGTGAGCTATGATACTACAGCACTCTACCCAGGGGGACAGCTTGAGGCTCTGTCTCAAAAAAAAAATCTTCAACTTAGTAACATCTGAAAAGTCACTTTGCACATAAAGTTCTTGTTTTTTAATTAAGTCATAACTGTGTATATTAATGCATTTATGTAGTACAATGTGCTGGTTTTGTATACAATTTGAAATACTGGCATCAAACTGGTTAACAGAGCCTAATTAAGAAAATGTGGTGAAGGCTATGCACGTAAGGTTTTTATTCACATGTTCTGGAGTTTAGGATGAGGATATATTTTGGGGGGAGAGAGCATTAGTCTTCCACAAGATGCTTCCGGCTCTATGCACTGTAATAACTTTCTGTTTTTATGGAATGTGCCATAGTCTGAAATTTAAAATATTGCATTTGCTTAATTCTAACCTACTAAAGCTTTTTGTTTTCTTCAAATGCCTAGAACAACAGGATTTCAAAAAGTTCTTTATATGAAGCTTTAAGGTTAAATATGACATAAAGAACTTATGTTTTCTTTGTTCCATCCTAGAATTTCTTCTGCATTTTGGAATATGTGAGAATATGGAAATTTTGGTACATAAAACATTGAGAGCAATCATGCTTCCTAAAGTATATGATATAATAAATTTAGCAATCCACAAAATCTTCTTATATTAAAGTCTCAGGAAAAAATATATATATATATATTTTGAGACAGAGTCTCACTATGTTACCCTCAGTAGAGTGCCATGGCGTCACAACTCACAGCAACCTCAAACTCTTGGGCTTAAGCAATTCTTTTGCCTCAGCCTCCCAAATAGCTGGGACTACAGGCACCCACCACAATACCTGGTTATTTTTTAGAGGCGAGGTCTTGCGCTTGCTTGGGCTGATCTTGAACCTGTGAGCTCAGGTAATCCACCTGCCTCAGCCTCTCAGAGTACTGGGATTACAGGCATGAGCCACCACACCTAGCCCCTCAAAATATTATTAACCTAAGATTAATAGTATGAATAAGAAAATATCATTATTATATAATAATATATAATATATAATGTTACATATAACATTAATACATTATATATGTAACATATAACATATAATACATTATACAATAGATTATAGCAAGAATAATAAAAAATATTATTAACCTAAGATAGCGTGTTGTTGATATTTATATCATTTGTCAACAAATTCAGTGTTTAAGAGTGAGTAAGGCCAGCTACCATGTCTTACACTTGTAATTCTAGCAGTCTGGGAAGCCAAGGAGGGAGGATTACTTTAGATCTCCTGAGCAAAAGCAAGATCCCATCTCCACTAAAAATAGAAAAAATCAGCCGGACATAGTGGCAGGTGCTATAGTCCCAGCTACTTGGGAAACTGAGGCCGGAAGATTGATTGATCCCAGGAGTTTGAGGTTGCTGTGAGCTATGATGATGCCACAGAACTCTACCCAGGGCACTTTAGTGGGGCCACAAAGCAAGACTCAGTTTCGAAAAAAGAGTGAGTGTGTGTGCACACACATGAGGCTGTGTGTTGGTGTAAGATTCGGTCTTGAATCCTGGCAGTCAAGACTGATATGTAACTTCAGCTCTGTGGCCTTGTGGAAGTTAGATCACCTTCAGACTCTCACTTGACTCCCAAGTAAATAATGAATAATTACGCTGCTCTTCTGGGGACAAGATACAGACTACCTGACTTTTGTTCACACAAATATTAAGCTTGCTGTAAATTAAAATTTCACCTCACATAATTCATCTATGCCTCTATAAACCTCCTCTCTGTTTTCAATTAGATTCGATATGCCTCATTATTTCTCATTTAGCACCATATTTGAATTTTGCTCTTTTTCCATTTTATATTCATTCTAGTATTAGCTTTCTTTTAACTCTTGAAGGGATTTTTGTTTGTATCCTATTGTGCCTATTTTTATGTTATAATAAAAACCTATACTTTTATAATATTTGGGAATTAAAATCTTGTGATCTACTGCATGCCGTGTGTATGAGGAGATATACAACTGCCAAGTCCTTAAATAATTGTACGTTCAGGGTGCCGTCAGGAAACGGGTGACACCTGGGTTATGGGAAAGAATTTACTATAGGGACTATTCCTGAAGGCATGGAAACAATTAGAGAATAATACAGCACCTTGGAGCCACCAATGCCTCAAACAGCAACAGGAGGGGGTGGCCAGACCCTGACAAGCCCTGCGGCTGCAGGAGAAGGCCCAGGAGTTAAGTCTCCACTGCCAGACCCCGCCAGCCAGTGAGGCCAAAAGGGAAGCAAGGAGAGTGAGTATCCCACCCTCTGTTCTCTGGCCCGGCTTCCATTATTCAAAACAAGCTGGAAGCCAGTGGGCAAGGGAGCCAAGTAGATACAGTCCCTAGAGGTGATTTCCCAGCACATGGAGAGTGGAAAAAGGAGAGTGAACTGAAGAGCCAACAGAAGATACTCAGCACAGCGGTCTCCTAGAAAACGCATTCTCCCAAAGTGACCTTGCCCTTTGGGGTTTGGTTGTCTGTGTATATAGCATACACACCCAGCCATGCTTATGCCCTGACCCCTTGGGTTCCAAGTACTTTTCTTCTTAGCATTGCCACAGGTGGTCTTAGGACCAAGCTGGTCACTGTGGCTGATGCCCAGACCAGCTCCTGGAGGGTAAGACTTGGTCAATCAACCCACAGTGCTGGCCCCCGGGGTGACTTTCCCAGTGGGTCACCTGGGAGGCGCCCCCTCACCCTTCTCTCCTCGATTGCCAGGGTGGAGCTTCAGCATGGGGTCAGCCTACCAGTTCCACAGCTGGCGTGTGTTTGTCATCGTCTGCGCACTCCCCTGCGTCTCCTCTGTGGTGGCCCTCACTTTCATGCCTGAAAGCCCACGGTTCTTGTTGGAGGTAACACTTGTTATTATAAATATTCACATAGCCGACATGCACTGGAAAGAGTTCTTCGCTAATTCTAGAAAGGTGCTTGCCTCTTTGGGGGGTATGTTTCTCTTTCCTACCATGGAATTCTGGAGGGTTTGACTTCATGGAGACATGCTTTGAACCACCAACAACATGTGGAAAAGCTGTCTCGTGCCAGAAAACAATTGAGTTCCACCTTAAGAAAGTAACTTTTTACTCAGTGAAAAGAACATGGCTTATTGTTATGGAAATGGAATTTTATTATCTAAGAGTACTTATTTCTAGTTGTAGCCATGTTCTTTGAATTGCTAATGTATTCCGTGATATCCAAATGGTCTGTCTGTTCCAATGGGATATACCTAAACACATTTGCACAATCATGCCTCATTGAATCTTATGATACAAGATGGTAATTGGAAAATCAGGGAGGGTAAGGGTGTCTGTCACTCCTAGAGCTTCACTGTCTGCTCCCATTTCTTAGGTTGGAAAGCACGATGAAGCTTGGATGATTCTGAAGCTGATTCATGACACCAACATGAGAGCACGGGGTCAGCCTGAGAAGGTGTTCACGGTGAGTCTGCTCCTCAGAGAATTCACAGTGCCAGGGACTGGGACGTGCTTTCTGTCAAGGACAAGCCTGTAAATACTTTAGGCTTCTCAAGCCAGATAGTCTCTGTCACAACTACTCAACTCTGCTACTGTAGCAAAAAATCAGCCATTGACAACGTATAAACAAATGGGTGTGACTATGTTTCAATAAAACTTTATTTATAGAGATAGGCACAGGGTTGCATTGGGCCCATAGATTGCCAGACCTCTGCCCATGCTGAAGTAGGACCCCAGAGCTCTCTGGTTGGTCAAATGATAACACCAACCCAAGAGATGGGGTGAGGTGGAAAGAATACCTTTATTTCTCAGACGTATTCTCTGATCCCAAGACTCAGAACCTGAGGGCCACCAGCCAATTCTCCTTGACTTGCTGTCAGAGGAGGTCTGGACTCTGTGGGTCTGTCTCCTCTGCTCAGCCAGGCCACTGCTCTTGCCCCAGTCACCGAGCTGAAAATTACTTCCATATGCTGCTCAGCCAAGGAGTTCAGAATTTAGGGCTGCCTAGATGAAGCAACTACAAATGGGTTCAAAACCCAGGTCTCTCACTTGCTGTGTTATCTGAGCAAGTAGCATCAAGGTTCTGAGCTTCAGTTTCCTTATCCATGATTAGAATAAAGCCCAACTGGTAGATTTGTTAGGAGGGTCAAATGAGAAAATGTATGTAAAGCATTTAGCAAAATGTCTGGCAAATTCTAAGTACTCCATAAATAGCAGCTAATAATATTTATATATCTATATATTGAACTAAACACATCTGTGCAGATTAGTATAGATATACATATACATTTACATCACATGTCTGTATATCTGTGTATATATTATACATATATTCATATGTATATATTATACATGTTCATGTATTAATATATATGCACAGTTGTAGATATACACATATATAATTACATATGTATCATATCATATAGTCATATGAATATATTATGCATATTAATATATGCACACAGCATATGCATTTATATAAAAGCACATGAAAACCTATTAAGGCCTTTAAAAAGTTCTCCCCAAATTTCAAAACCAGATAAGTTCATTTACATTAGAAGGAAATAAAAGTATTCTCATAAATGGAAGAGCCCAAAAAATACCACCCATATAATGTTCTTGAAAAAAGCTTGATGTAATTCAAACCAAGTTAAAATAAAACCAATAAATCAAGAAGTAAGAAGGTCAAGGGCAGCGATTCACGCCTGTAATCCTAGCTGTCTGGGAAGCCGAGGCAGGTAGCTTGCCTGTTCTCACAAGTTTGAGAGCAGCCTGAGCAAAACCAAGACCCCATCTCTAAAAATAGCCAGGCATTGTGGCAGACACCTGTAGTCCCAGCTACTTGGGAGGCTGAGGCAAGAGAATTGCTTGAGCTCAGGAGTTTGAGGTTGCTGCGAGCTGTGACACCACAGCACTCTACCAAGGGGAACAAAGTGAGACTCTGTCTCAAAAAAAAAAAAAAATCAAGAAGTAAGTTAAACATATGAGTGTCAATAACAATTATTTTAAGAAGGATAATAGATCTAAAACAAATGTCAAAATATATTTTAAAAATACAAAATAATTATTTTTTCATATTCTATAACAATTTTCTATACCTAAAGCCACAGAAGTTGGAAATAGCAAGAACATTCAAGAGTATTTTTATAAAACTATAGGCTAGACTAGAAAATACTTTTGAAAAATTTAAAACTAACTAAAATTAGAAATACTTTTTTAAAACTTTGAACACAGAAAAAAGGAAAAAAGCATAGCTTATTTATAAGGAGACAGGAAATAAAATAATATTTTTTAAATAAGAAGTCTTAGGTTAAAAGTAGAAATATTAGTTTATAATAAATATGAATCATGTAAACACTCCTATTAAAAGACAAAACAGTCAGATTTAGACAAAATCCCAAATCCAGCATGTATATTTTATATGCAACAAAATGGCACAAAATACCCTTATGGGTGACAATGTTGGCCTCTAGGTTTCCGGGTACATTTTCAAGTAACATCCAACACTCCCAGAAATGGACACTCAAAGCAGCCCCATAATGTTTTCTCTAAGATATTGGGAATTGGCCTTCATGATGCTGAGGCCTTAACAGAGCTTGGAATACTTAGTAAAATTTTAGGATTATTTACTGAAAGTACAAAAAAGAGGAAGAAGACAGGAAGGGAGAGAAAGAAAAAGGCAGGAGTAGAAAAGAAAAAAAGAAAAGACAATTATACTAGAGCAAAGCAGTGTGACTCATCAGAAAACTAATCTCTGGGTTTCCTGACAACCAAGGCAAAAGATAAATTTAATGGATCATGTCATTTTTGACATGAAGTAAATGGAACGTGTATCTGTTTTTCAGCCAAGGCCAATTTCATCAAGTTGTAGTT
Organism: Galagoides demidoff; assembly: GCA_963574575.1. Lineage (NCBI taxonomy): Eukaryota > Metazoa > Chordata > Mammalia > Primates > Galagidae > Galagoides > Galagoides demidoff. The sequence goes on from CAUYQV010041360.1 coordinate 27,938, forward strand.
CCTGGGATGTTTATGCACAGGCCAAAGTATAAGGGATTTTGAACAATATAATAAATGTTATCTCCACTACAACTATTTATAGTACATTAAGGCAGGTGTTTCACACATGGCCATTTCTTACATCAATAATTAATCAAAACTTGCTAAAGCAAGGCAGCCATGTAGGAAGCCAGAAAAAGGTAATCTAAATAGTGGTTTCAATTTGATGTGGCTGAATGTGAGCAGAAGCTATCAAAGAAGCAGAAATTTATTTCCAACATATGTATATTTCACTTCATTATGCGTACATGCACAGAGGTGCCCCACGCATGCACACGCCCCAATCTCACTTTCTACTGGCTTCTCGGTCTGGACACCAAAGCCCTGTCCCTGTCTCCTCTCCCATTCCTCTCTCCAGCTACACTCATCTTCCGGCACCTCAGACCTGGCATTTTACCTAATCCGCCACACTGCTGCTGTTTTCTCTGCATGGAATGTTCTTCAGACTCTAGTTACAAATGTGGTTCTCAATGAGGAAAGCCAGTCTAAATTAATTTAAATTGGATGCATAAAAATTTTTGGAATTAGCTATAGTTTTAAATCGTTCAATATGTGCAGTCATCCAATTAGACTAAAACATTCTAAAAGAGGTTTGGAAGGACATACCGTAAGACAGAGAAGGAACATAGAACGTAGGATTTTCAGTGGCTTATAAATAACATCAATTACAGTTCTTAAAACATGTGAAATCGTGTCTGGGTAAGCAGTCCCTTGCTATCTTATTTGTTCATTTGATTTTTAGTTAAGAAATAATTTTTTTTAATGTAAGGGTGGGCTTCAATCTAGCCTCTATCCAAATCATCACAGACTCTTAAACAGCAGCATTTTCTCTGCAGTGTCCGGAGAACTGAGGATCAGTAATGATGTCCTCAATTAAGGGCCTAGAAACATTAATCTGCTTTTGAGTAAATGTACAATAGAGGGGAAGTATTTTTAAATTAAAGGGTCATAAGGCTGGAGAGATCTTGAGACACCTTCTAAATACTCATCCCCCCTCTCAGCCAGATGATGATAAAACCCTTTATTTACCAAAGACCTTCTGAGAAGATATCTCTGTAGGGTCTCATTGCTCTGCTTCCTGCGCCCGGCTAGAAATTACTTTTCTTAAGTAAGACAACTTTGCCTACTTGGCCAGAAAGAAGCAACTGCTTCTCTCATCTGGTATAATATGAAAGACGACACAAGTCCCCAGATCACCTCTGTTAAAAACTGGCTTTGATACCTGGATTCTTGCAATAGAATTGTCACTATGCATGTTGGCAGCATCTCCAAAAAGATCTGTTCAAATCCCTGGCAGGGGTAACGTGTGCACATTTCCACGTGCTCTTAGATTTATCAGAAACAGGTAAATCTTGATTCACAGGGCAACGTAGGCCAGGTCCACAAAGGAACCATTCTTTCTTTATTTTCTCTTTTCAGGATTCTATCTTTTATCTTGGTGTTGAAACCATTGTTTCTCCCATCTTGTGGTTCTTTTCCTTAGCAAAAGGAGGCTAACTTAAATCATAGATGCAGGCCCGGTGCCTGTGGCTCAATCGGCTAAGGCACCAGCCACATACACCTAAGGTGGCGGGTTCGAATCCCCAGCCCAGGCCCGCCAAACAACAATGATGGCTGCAACCAAAAAATGGCCAGGCGTTGTGGCGGGTGCCTGTGGTCCCAG
>CAUYQV010041363.1:0-17135 GCA_963574575.1 Galagoides demidoff
TTTAATTTTTTTTTTTTTTTTTTAGAGACAGAGTCTCGCTTTCTTGCCCTCAGTAGAGTGCTGTGGCATCACAGCTCACAGCAACCTCCAAGTCCTGGGCTTAGGCAATTCTCTTGCCTCAGCCTCCCATGTAGCTGGGACTATAGGCACCTGCACAATGCCTGGCTATTTTTTATTGCGGTTTGGCCGGGGCTGGGTTTGAACCCACCACCCTCCATATATGGGGCCAGTGCCCTACTCACTGAGCCACAGGCGCTGCCCCATTTTGGACTTCTTTGCCTTTGGAACTACAGAAATATATTTCTATTTAAGCTGTGCAATTCATAGCAATTTATTAAAGCAGTGCAAATAGAATAAGAGAAAATTGATACTAAGAAGTGGAGTTGCTATAATAACAAATGCCTAAACAGACAAAAGTAGACAAATTTGGGAGTTGGGGTACTGGGTAGAAGCTAGAAGAACTTTAAGAATATGCTAGAAAAAAGCCTATGTTGTTGTAAAAGGATCTCTAAAGGTGATTGTGGTGAGAATTCTGAAAGAGAGGAAGAGAGCTATAGTGAGAGTTTCAGTGTCCTTAAAGATCCCTGAAGTGGTCGTGAACAAAACCGTGATAGGAGTAAGAATGGTAAAGGCCATTCCGATGAGCTCTCAAGTCAGAGCTGGCTACATATGCAAATTTCAATAACCTCCCTCTGTTTTGTACAATCTTTTTCCTTAATTAACTATTTGACATATGAGTTGTTTCCCAGAAAGGGTGGATTTTCTGCAGGACAAAGAAATTGAGATTCCGAAGGACCGTGGGCATACTTCCCAACACCAAGGTCTGTCATTCCCCACAACCTGCCCCCAATGCTCCTGGGTCCTTGTTGGACACACCACAACCTTCCCCTGTTACAGCCTAAAAATGTGGTATGGTCTGTTGCATGGAGAGCTGCCAGGGCACTGAGGCACAGCTGGGGTTGTAGCAGAGAAAGAGTTTAACATGGCACAATGCCAAATGAAGAAATGGGAGGAATTTCCCAAATCTGCCTCCTCAAGAATTTACAATAATGCATTTTTATTCCAGCTGGAGGGGCAAAGGGCTAAGCAATTGGGTCTGCTGTTTGGTTTGGTTCAGGGAAGAACCATGGAGGGTATAGAAATTGTCTTTTTGTATTGAGTTAGTTCCTGGGTGAGGGTTGCCAGACCAGTTTCATCAATTCCTTAGTATGACTCAGTGGTCTGAGTGGGTCAGCCAATTCGCTATAATGCAGGCCTAGAAAATGTCTCAAAAACTAACATAAAGTTTCACTAGGGTGATGGGGAGAAAGTTTAGAATCTTTACAGTCATCAGCTATGTGACTCCTCAGTAGCAGTTATAGGAACACTACTTGGGTGATGAACATACCCATAGCTGTGACTTCAGCATCACAAAAGCAATCCATGCAACCAAGAACATTTATACCCCCTTAATATTTTTAAATGGAAGAATAAAAAGTTTCAATGTTGTTTTACATGTTGGTTTTGTACCTCCTTGGTACCTATGTGTATGCACACATATGCACACACACATATATGCACATACACTGATGTACAAAACACACACTACAAGCTCCATAGTTGACCATTTCTCTACATTGACCACCTCAAGTTGACCTAATTTTCATAGCCTGGACATGTATCACATGCACATCATCAGGACAGTAGACCTACTTTCTCACGTTGACTACCTCCCTAGGTTGACCAGTTTATTACAGTCCTTTGGGTGGTCAACTTACAGGGGTTCCACTATATCTGTATAAGGAAGGATGTAAGATTTTTAGCAAGCAAAGGAGGTTTCTGTTCTCTTTCTTTGCATCTGACCTTAGAAATTGAGGTCACAGAAATAGTTTAAAACTGGGTCTCATTTGTTTCAATTTTTTATTCTCAGAAAAATTATTTTTAACTGCTCTGCCTCTGATCTACATTCTTACTATGCTGTCAAAGCTTATGCTGTTGTTGTACCAATTTCCAGGACCTTTGAATACAAGTGATTTTTTTTTTCTTTTGCTTTAAGTGCAATACAAAATCACTGGTTTAAAACACAGTTTAATTTGTAATCACATTTGTTTTTCTCAAATTAATCAGTGACTTCTAACTGATAAATGCCACTTTTTTTTATATTGAATAATGGTCTACTTTTTGCCCACAGTTCCTAAAATATTTTTTAAGGGAAAGGTTTTTAAAAAATCAGGAGAGTGTATCTGTGTAATGTGTCTATGTATCTGTGTTTAATTTTTTTTCCAAATGATGGCTTGTGTCTCAATTAAATTTTTTTAATTTTGAGTTTGAAATATAGCAGTACTTTTATTTTTCAAACAGCCCCCTAGTTCTTAAACTTCTAAAATCCCAGGAGTTTTGTTGTTGGTTTTTTTTTTAATCCAAATCAGTTTATAATACATTTGATCATGGCACATTGGTAAAGGTCAACGCACTTTTTCAGAAGTATTGGTAGTTTAATGTCAAGTCAGAGAGAAACAGTCTCCAACATTAAAAAGGAGTTACAGGTATAATAACCTGGAGCCCACAGTGAAACACTGTTGTTATGATCAGCCATCCTTTTGTTAATTAGGTTCTTTTATTTTCAAAAACTTTCACACAAAGCTGGGCCGACCCTTAGAAAGCACACAAACTTCTCAAATCCATTTTCCTCTGAAAGCTCATCCAGAAACATTCCCAGCTAAGGATTTTTTGTTTCTTTATTTGTTTTAAACAGTATTTATTTTCAAGAAATGAGGAAGCCTCTGTCAATTAACTTTTGTTTTAAGTCCTTCAACCGGTTTGAGTAAAATATAAGACTTCTTTAACAAAGCAGTTGATTCTTCACTAAACGGCCATAGTTTCAGGAATCTTAAACATAGAGTCATGCCGTGAACATTTGGTCTGATTGTAACACCCTATTAGCTTGGGCCTCCCTATAACAAAGCATCAAAAGGGGAGATGGACTCATGGCTCTCAGTCTTACCTGTTGTCCTCTCTGACTCCAAAATGTGATGGAGAGAGAGAAGGTGGGGAGAATAGGAGAGCATTACAAACCTACTTGGGAGCCATTTTGAAACCCCAGAGGGGAGACTTAACTATTTTACCAGGAAAATGAGGTGGGTGTCAGGTTTGTTGACATAGGAGGAACTGCCTCTCACCAAATCTTGTATCCACAATGTCTACAGCTCCAGAAAGCTCTCAGGAACATGACTCAAGTCTCCATGCATATAAGCTGGTGGAGTTTTAAAATCTTTCCCCATTTACTTCCCGTGTCTTTATCAATAGGTTAGTTATAGTAACTACCTTCCAAATCAGGGATATCTTTATTTTTTATTTTTGGTCTTTTAAAATAATTAATAAATGTCCATTTGAGAAAACTAGAACATAAAAAATAAATTATCACAATGCTCATTTATTCTTTACTCAAAATAACTCCTTATATTAAATTTTGACACATGGTTCCAGCCTTTGGTTGGGGAGTTTGTTTTATTTAGAGCTGTGATGACTTTTGTATATCTCCGCTTTCATGGGTAAGTGAACCCTGAATTTGCCTTAGACTTGGAGTGTACTGGAAAAGTACAGCAGTTTGTACATTTCTAAATATTCCTGAATTAAAAGGCCTGGACGGCTCGGTGCCTATGGCTCAATCGGCTAAGGCGCCAGCCACGTACACCTAAGGTGGCAGGTTCAAACCCCCAGCCCGGGCCGCCAAACAACAATGATGGCTGCAACCAAAAAATGGCCAGGTGTTGTGGCGGGCGCCTGTGGTCCCAGCTACTTGGGAGGCTGAGGCAGGAGACTCGCTTGAGCCCAGGAGTTGGAGGTTGCTATGAGCTGTAATGCCATGGCACTCTACCCAGGGGGATAGCTTGAGGCTCCACCTCAAAAAAAAAAAAAAAAAAAGGCCTGGGCGGTGATTACATCTTTTATATCTTTTAAAATGGTTACCCTCTTAATAGTAGTAAGAAACATCAAACAGATAACATTTTAAGTTATCTCCCAGAAGATTTTTAAGCTTTGCGTATTTTATATACTATAATAAATAAACTAGACTTTTTTTGAGAAAAACGAACACCAATATTTGTGTGACTTTCTTGCGCTTAATGGTCAACACTCTATTTACTTTTTATTGTAGGAGTTTCCCACAAAAGGAAAAAATGAATTATTAAGGGACTAGTGAGTGTCAAGGGGCACCAGGCTTATAAATGGGAATTGTAGAAGTTTAACGTTTTAATTTTCCTATAGATGGTGTATGTAAAATTAAGACTGTGTTCACAGAGAAAATATAGAAAGCATTCTTTTGTAAATTCAAATTATGATAAAAAGTTATATTCCTTGCCAATAGTCAATGTTTTACTCAGGCAGAAAGTAAATGTTTGCCTAAAATATATCATACTTAGATATGAATTGTCTATAAAATAGCAAGCACACATTCTGGGAATTATCCCCATGAAGTCCTCATGTTTACCCTCATTCTGCACGACTGGAGCAGCAGGAAGCCCACAGCCAGGGTTGGGGTCCATGGAGACCTTTTGTTGTCCCATCTGCTCTCTACCTTATTGAAATGAACCTTCCATGTGACTCTTTTTCTTTTTCTTTTTTCTTTCTTCTCACTTTTTCATGCCTGGTAGAGTGTCATGTTGTCATAGCTCACAGCAACCTCAGACTCTTAGGCTTAAGGGATTCCCTTGCCTCAGCTTCCCAAGTAGCTGGGACTACAGGTGCCCCTCACAACATGTGGATATTTTTTAGAGGCTGTGTCTCACTCTGGCTCAGGCTGGTCTCAAATTTGTGAGCTTAGCCAATCCACCTGCCTTGGCTGCCCAAAGTGCTAGAATAACAGGCGTGAGCCACAGTGCCCGGCTTCACATGCAAATCTTAACAGCAATAGCCGTGTAGTGATCATTTGATCCAAGTGTATATTGCTGCACTAGATAAAGGAAATTTTGTTTGTTTGACTCAGAAAATTGTAAATATAGGTCCAATGAAAATACCAAGTGTTGGAGAGGATATGCAGAGAAGGAAATTTTCGTATACTCTTGGCAGGAAAGTAAACTAGTACAGCTAGTATGGAAACTGTATGAAAGTTCCTCAAAAAGCTAAAAATTGAATTACTATATGATTCTGCAGTCTCCCTCTGGGGTGTGTGTGTGTGCGTAATCTGAAATCAGTACGTCAAAGAGATATCTGCGTTCCTGTGTTCCTATTGGTCTCAGGTTAGCCAAGTTAGGGAATCAAATAAGTGTCTATCAACAGATGAATGGATAAAGAAAATATGGACTATATACAGCATGGAATATGACTCTGCCTTAGAAGAGGGAAATCCTGTCATTTGTGAAAACACGCAGAAAACTGAGCAGAAAACTAGTTTCTCTGGATCCTGTGCTTTACACAGTTCCACTATGCCTTTCCTCTGGCCACTTTCCTCTCCAAAGGACAAGAGTCCACAAAACCAAGGTGTTGGGTTACTTGGTAGGTGTGTCTTCAACCCATCACTATCACCTTTAAGATTATACTATGGCACATAAAGACCGGAAATTATGTCCCCAGTGGACTTTGATGCTGATTCCAGAACCCGTGTCCCTCACCTCCCACTGTCTCCCCCGGTGCACCCTGCACCCAGTGCGTACAACTAGGAGCCATGGGGGCTAATGAGAAGGGGTTGGGGGGGGCAACAGTGGTAGGCTGAGCTTGCCTATATCAATTTAGGTGCCCAAGGTGTTTACATACAAGACTTTTCATGGTGTGAGACAGTGGTGGGATCTCTCTATGTGGTGATCTCTCTATGTCTCCAAATTCTGGTGCTGGACTTTTAGAGTCCAAGAATTCTAGCTCCAGCTTCAATATACTAGGAAGGCCTATGTGTTAGAGAACATACTTTATTTAACAGTTTGTTAATGTGATTTATAACTCTTAAATATTTAAACACATAAGTGTCTTGATGACTATTCTTGCCCTGGGCCCCATGAATGTTAAGTTCAAGACACTTAAATATTTCATTGGACATAAGAAAGCAACTACATACATTCACAAGCACAAATACATCACCTCATGTAAGTCTCTACCTTATTATTATTATTATCTTTAAAATTTCAGAATATTAGGGGGTATACATGTTTTCTTTAATTCTTACTGTATACAATGAATCAAAATTGTAAGTGTGCCTTTCACCCTCATCTCTGCTTTTAAATATAGTTATCATGTTATTTAGAGTGAAGCACTTATGACATCTTTGGGAATTCTGTCATAGTTGAACAAAGTATTTTCTTTTCTTTTTCTTTCTTTCTTTCTTTTTTGTAGTTTTTGGCCATGGCCAGGTTTGAACCCGCCACCTCCAGTATATGGGGCCAGTGCCCTACTCTTTTGAGACACTGGCACCACCCTGAACAAAGTATTTTCTTTGCATGCTGGTGCTTTATTTCTCCATATTCCCAAGGCATAAATGTGTGGGGTAGATAGGTCTTACCCATATTGTTTTACCTAGACTCTATTAATAAGAAAAATTATTGGTCTAAGTAAACCTTAAGGTTTTAGTTCAATCTTATTTACAACTATTCAATTATTTGCCTAATATTCACTCCTTACACACACATATTTCAAATAGAAACTATGAGAAGTAGTCTGGATGAATCAAGAATTAAAGTGAATTTGGGAGATAACTTGAGAACACTCTTTTAACTGTTCAAAAATCAGTTTACCTGCACCAAATTTTTAAATATGCAATTTGAAGTGCATCTTCTCGCTGAACAATTTGAACACGCTTATGGATAATCAAGGTGGTGAGGTTTGGGGCATGAATGCCTGTATATTTCTGCCAAAATATATCAACAAGTATAGTTTGGATGACATCACACATTATCGGTGAAGCCTGGAGTTTAATTTTTACATTATGTTGAAGGTGTATGGTGACTGTTATGAAGCGATAGCTGCATGTGCACATTTGGGGAAGTAAGAGGAGAAAACAAGCTGAGGGATGTCTCTGACATCTTCCTTTCTCCCTGGCTACCACTGTGACATTCAAATATAATCTGAATGTCCTAGGTTTTTCCTGCTCCATCTTCCACAAAATGCTGAAAACCATAAAGAGACATGGTACGTTATCATCTGATAATTCTGTCATTAACACTTACTATCGCATGATTAGATTAGATATTTGGTCATCTCAGAAACAATTTAAAACAAGAAATGAAAAAGGCCAGGCCATATGTGAGGGTAAACACGGTAATGACCGCCTGGATAGTGATACACTTTCCGAAAGAATGAGCTATTTTATCATCTGGTGTATTGGCGTTTTGAAACAGCAGTGATGAGATCAATGTCTCCCTTTCCTCCTGTATCATTTACATATTAGTTCCTTGTTAAATCTCCTGCCTTCTCCAACTGGAGCAGTGACCTAAGCAGTGACATTTTTAGCAATGGGAGGAAATCATAATAGCTGTGGTAAGTGTGAGGAAGAATCAACACAGCTCTGAACTTTATAGGTCATGATATCTCTGTGGCTGGTGGGTTTAGCCACATTTTGAAATAGATAACTGTGTCTCCCTTAGCATCTTTCTTTTTCTTATTTTTTTCTTGTAAGTTTACAAAGGTCAGGTGCCAGTATGATCTAGAATAAGAGCTTTTGTGTCTGACTTTGAAAGGTTACTTTAGAGAAAATCTCATGAAGCAGCCGTGCTTCCCCAAAGTGCTGCAGGGAATATGGCTAAAGTCTTATTCCTTCCTGATAAACCTTCTAACACATTAGATATATAGATCGCTGGATTCCTAAATGTGTTTGAGGGGTGTGTTCTCTACATACAAAGTCGAAATGAAAAGGTATCTCAAGGTTATAGTTATACTTCTGAGTTTATGTCCATGGGACATCAACACAATTTTGGAATCAATTCTACCACCATAGCAAATGCTCAAACACCTATTTAATGATTTATTAAAACAATAACTAGAATAGAACATATGTGTGTGAAAGAAAGGAACACAGGCCTGTTTTCTATATTGACTACAATGTAGAATGTATTGGCCTTTCCAAGACCCACAAATTTTTATTGGCTGTTTGTTCCATGAAATCAAAAATACCCTGGCATATGTTTATAGGAAAACATTTAAAGTTCACAGTACTGCTAGACTTAGGTTATGTGAATCTTTATTTAATGTAGTTGGCAATCCAAGTGAACAGCTGGTGACTAATAATTAATGTAAATATCAATGTGAATCAATTTCAGATATTTGAACTGTGAAAAATTTATGATAATTATAATTAAAGCAAAATGAATGCTCCTTGTTTGAATGTGACCTAATGACACTCACTAATTCACATTGAATAATAATTTTCTTTTAGTGTAACATGGAATAGCCCTAATTCAGAGGTGTGGTCTAATTTTTAGCATTAGAGAGTTATCACAATTGATGGCTTTTTTTCTTTCTATTTTGATAGAGTCAATTAGTTTTTTATTGTTTGTTTGTTAGTTTTTTAAATAAATTCTCCTCTGTAAGGCATTCGTAAAACTCCTACATACTTTTGTACAACAATAACATCTAGCCAGGAGTTGACTTCTTACCTCTGCCAGACAATCTCACGCTGCTTCCAACTGCTTCTTGAGTATGTGAGTCAAACACACCCATTCCTAGAGGAACAGGTTTTCCTGCTCTGCCCCATACCAACTTGTCTCCAAACCCAGACACATGTCCCTTCTGTCACTGATCAGAGCACAGCTGATACCTAGAAAAAATTAAAAGAAAAATAAATTTTAAAAGAATTTAACCTACACATTGCTGCAATGGTTAAGATAACCTTCCTGAGGGCTTATAAAATAAGCTTAAGTGCAAGGCAGAAAGTGACTTCCCCAGTGACAAACGTGATTACTCCTAGGACCCAAAGGTCCAAGACAAACACCAGAATCCCCCAAAGTTTTCATCATTCAAGGGCTGTTCAATCATAATCCCTTAAAATGTTTGGTGTCTCTTAACTCTGAGGGCTCAGTTCCCAGATTCTTCACTTCTATGTTCTGATTCGCAAAGCTTCAACAGAGAGGAAAGTATCCTCTTCTTTTAAATTCAAGGCCTGATCATCACGCCAAAGTGGGCACAGTACAAATACTCATTTATTTCCTTGTCACAACCTTTCTCTTCTCTACTTGGGATGATCCAGTCACTGAGTCTGGGAGAGAATATCATAGCATCTTTCAAAGTCTGAGATGATTAACCCTAAAATAAAAAAAATACTACATGTGGCCCACCAACTGTCTCATTCCATTTTAAAACATGTAATAATTTTCTAACTCATTAAAAGACAATTTCCTTAAAAATATGCAAAAGCTTAAGGTTATTTAGTTTCCACGTTTTTGTTTGGGTCTGCAGATTCCTGTTGTTACTGAGTTCAACTTTTTTTCCTTAGTGGTCTGAGAAGATGCAAAGGATAATTTCTATACTTTTAAATTTGCTGAGGTTAGACTGGTGACCTAGGATGTGGTCTATTTTGGAGTATGTTCCGTGGGCTGATGAGAAAAATATGTATTCAGTTTTATTCGGGTGAAATGTTCTATAGATGTCCATTAAATCCAAATGCTGAATGATTAAGTTTAAATCCAAAATTTCTTTGCTAAGCTTCTTTTTGGAGGATCTATTCAGTACTGCCAAAGGAGTATTAAAAGCTCTGACTATGATGGAGCTGGGAATAATCAGGTTGTTCATGTCTGTTAGAGTGTCTCTTATAAATTGAGGTGCATTCTGGTTGGGTGCATAAATATTGATAATTGAAATCTCATCGTATTGAGTATTACCCTTACCAAGAATGACGTGAAAGCTATGTTGGCCAATTGGATGAAAGTATTTCAAATTGTATATGGAAACAGCACACTGTCCCCCATGAAAGTATCAATGTACACAACTATGATTTAATTTTTTTAAAAAAGTGTTCAATTTAGTACAGTTAAAAAAAATATGCAAAAGCACATGTGTTTACATATACAAGATGGCCGAACAGCTTTCACTTTCACATGTAGACACATACGTGAACTCATCAGCACTCACATTTAGGATTAAGTTATTTTACATTTGTATAAATACAATGATCTTATACTAACGTAGCTCTACTACTTTATTTATTTTCTAAAAAATAAAGATTTCAAATTGAATTGATGCTTTTCTGCTGGGAAAAGAAACAAAGTGTCAGGGGCTGATTCATATTCCCCTGAATTCAGATATTGAAGTCTTTATATCTCAAATACAACTGCATTTGGAGACAGGGTATTTAAAGAGGTACATTTCAAAAAGTCATTATACGAATTATTTTGTATTTTGTTTTCTACTAAAATACATTTAATGTCAAAAAATGAAAATAAAAAGGCCATTAAGATGGGCCTTAATCTAATATGTTTGAGGTACTTATACAAATGAAGATTAGGCTACAAGCAGGACTTCTAGCTACTAGGATGGAGAGAAAATAAATTTCTGTTGTCTAAGCTGCCCAGACTGTGGTGTTTTGTGGTAGCACCCCTAGAAAAACAGTACAAATTGCTTAATGGGTTTTGAATTATAATTCTGTCACAAAATAGTAAGTGTAATAATATTAATGTGAACACTATTGTGTGTCCACTTGATCTCCTGTTACCCTATGCATAGATAATGATACATATGATATATGAAATAATTATGATTTAGAGAAAAATCAATGCCATTATCAGTGGCTTTAAACTATGGACATTTATACTGTAACTTTTTAAAAATAGGTTAATAGAAACTTATAACCTAGAAAGGTTTGAATACTTGTTTTCTAAACTTTTCAAATTTAATTGGCATCCTGGACTTCAAAGTGATGCTTTAGACATGACATCATTAATTTCTTATTTGACTTCTATGGTGTTGGCAAGGGCTATTTAAATTTTCCTAGCGCACATTTTTTGTGGATATTAAATACATTTAAAAAAATGATCAAAGGCAAAACTAAAGAAAAAATACATACATTGCTGAATCTTTAAAGTACTTTAACCAATTTGATTTTATCTTATAGAGCATCTTTTGTATTGAATATTCACAACATCTAATTTTGAAAGAAAATGGTACCAGCAATGTTGAGCATTTGCATGTAGAAAGCCTCATGCTAATCACGACGCGAAGTTGTATTTAGACATCACACATACATAGTATAGTTTTGTCTCTTCATTTTACAAATATGGCAAAAGGGATACAGAATATTAACTGATTTTCCTACGTGTGCAAAACTAATAATTAATAAAGTCAGTGTTAGGGGCTATCAAATTCTAAACCTGTCCTTCTCAGTATTACACAATTTTTTTTAAGAAGGATTTTCCCAAATGATACATTCTAGTCATATTGCATATATGTAGGTATATATCTACATATTCAACATATTTTTATGTACTTATGTTTCCATAATATAAGAGAATATGTATACATATGTGTTTGTATATGTGAATGTATATATTAATATGTTCATATATATTTGTATCTATACATATTTATTATATGCATTAGTAAACTTATTTTTCTATGTAGGTTTGATATATTTTGGATAACTGAGATATGTTTAAGTAAAACATTATAGAAAATAAAAATTGTAAGTACATTTAAGTATTTTAATTGCATTTCTTTAAGTATAATAGTGGATACCAAAAATACAGCAATATTTCATCAATTTTTCTTACCTTTTCATAATTGATAGAACCATTAAATTACTCTTAAGATCTTAAAAAATAGCTTAGGAAATAATGTATTTTCCCACTTTAACCAATTAAAGGAAAAAAATACAGTCAATTCAACTAATGTTTAAAATACTTTTGATAAAATTCTATATAGATCCTGGTTTAAAAAAGCTCAGATTGCTAGAAATAGGTGAAAATATTTTTTACTTAGCAAATTACATCCATTAAAACTTACACATTTTTAGAAATAAAAAGATACAATGATTTCTACTAAGTAAAAAGATACAATAAACTTACCTAATATCACTATTTCTTTCAGTATCATTTAGGATATCTTAAGACACTAAATAATTAAAAGAAATTAATGATGTGTGGTAATCCATTCTTATATCAGATTTTGTTGAACTGGGTTACCGTGGATACATAAAAAGAGCGTGTTTATCTGAAGTATCCTTTTATTTGAGAACAGAAAGTAGACAAATCACAGAGGTGCTTACACGTGCTAAACTCGATGATGCAGAGTGAAGCTGACATATAAATCGAGGAGAACAAAATGTCAACGTCCTTTATTGCCCATAGCTCAACACAGAAGTGCTGACACACAGCTGAGTCTTAAGTGCTAGTGCATCTCCAGCAAAAACTTGAGAGCGCATTGTCCCCTTGGAAATTATGTCCACAGAAATGTTAGGCCAATTGTTATGACTCAGATGACAGTGAAAGATTTGCAAAAGTCTCATTTGGGAATCACAAAGCTACATGAAATGGAAGGAGGAATGAAAAATGTCACTGCAGAAGGAAGAAACAGAATCGATATTCTGAGATGGGAAGAATGGGTCAGTCATCAGGAATATTTGGGGGACATGAGTGTGTTTCATGTCTGAGCTAGTTGTGAAATCATTCAAGTTTTTCTAAAATACTGCCCCATTGCTGAAGAGTCAAATGGGAAGACTCTGAATTCTTGGAAAAGAAAGGGGATTGAAAGATACTCTATGTTCAACTATGTAGAAATGTGAATTCTAAATTTTTTAAAACTGCTCAATGCATCAAGTGCAAAATGGGTTCGAGATGACAAACCCTTGATACATATTCAGATTAGCAATCAGCAGACCATAAGAAATGGCATAGGTAGGTTTTGATGTTGATCAAAATTGTGAGCATAGATTAGGATGGAGAAAATACCAAAGTAGTCTCAGTAAATCCCTGTAAGGATTAAGAAGTCTGAGTTTTGAATGGGTGATAACAGAAGGAAAAAAACCCTGTTTATTAGTGTTGGAGTTCCTACAAGAAGGCTATTAGTAGAAGTGACCTTGGAACGATGACACACACACATTCGAATTAAAAGATTCAATTTCACAAACTGAAATAGCCAAACTCCAGTAATATTTTTGGAAGACTATACTTGAAAGAAAAAAAAATCAATACAGCCAGTGGTTTATACTTAAAATGCTATCAGTTCTTATACATTTCAGACCTCTGTAAATCTCCATTTTGGGCTAAAAAATAAAGGAACATAAAAGAATTTTATCACTGAGTATACTGATTCGCTAGGACTGCTGAAACAAAGTGAATGGTTTAAAGAACAGAGAGTTAGTTTCTTACAGAAACTACAAGATCACAGTAAAGCAGTGACCTTCACCTGGTGGGACTCTGGTGTGCTGTGAAACGTTTTAATGATCATTCAATTATTTTCAAAAGAAGTTCAAATCACAAATAGTATATTATTTCTTACTCTTTTTTTATCAACATAATTTAAGTGGGCCAGAGAAGTTTAACTATAGGTTGGAGGTTGAAAAATACTGTTCTAGAGGGTTGAAGTTTATGATGAAAGGATTGTCAGGGTTGGTTCCTTCTGGGGGCCATGTGGGAGGATCTGGTTCCTGCTTCTTCCCCAGCTTCTGGTGGTTTGCCTGCAATCTCTGATGTTTCTCCACATCTTTGCCAATACTTGTTATCTCTGATCTGATAATAGCTGCTCTCTTGGTATAAAGAGTATGTGGTAAAAAGCAGTGGTATGTCATTGTGGTATTGATTTGCCATTACCCTGATGAGACAGACCAAGCAAGACCAAGACAGCATGATCTCATTTGTATGTGGAATCTGAAGACGTTGAACCCATGGAAGCAGAGGGTCGCACAGTGATTACAGGCTCTGGGGAGGGTGGGGAAGGTCAGCAGAGGATGGTCAAATGGGACAAACTTCAATTACAAGACAAATAAGTTCAAAGATGTTCACAGGATTGAATACACACCCTGGTGACTTAGCTAACACCACTAAAGTATATGTTTGAAATTTATATAAATGTACTCATCACAAAAACAAAAACAAAACAAAACAAAAATAAAGGATGACTAGGTGAGGTAATATGTATATTAACTGAATTGATTGTGGTAATCACTTCAGAGAAAATATATAAATATCATCATACTGCATACCTAAAACCAAGATTTTGTCAATTATACCTCCATAAACCCATAAAATTTTAGAAAAGAAAATGTCACTTGGATTAATAATGCATGACCTAATACCAATGATAATATTAATAGTTTCTGTTTATACAGAGCTTTTACAAATTATTTTAAAATTCTTTCTCCATCAGGCGATACCTGTGGCTCAGTGAGTAGGGCACCAGCTCCATACACTGAGGGTAGAGGGTTCGAACCTGGCCTCTGCCAAACTGCAACAAAAAAATAGCTGGGCATTGTGGCAGGCACCTGCAGTCCCAGCTACTCCGGAGGCTGAGGCAAGAGAATCACCCAAGAGCTGGAGGTTGCTGTGAGGTGTGACGCCACAGCACTCTCGCAAGGGCAAAAAAGTGAGACTCTGTCTCTTAAAAAAAAAAAAAAAAAGAAAATTCTTTCTCCATTTATTGTGAAGTAGTAGTCAACATAGGAATATTATGATTTTGCCAAGGCTTTATATATATCTTCGAAATAGAAAGCATAATAATTCTTTTCTTTTCTTTCTAATTTATTCCAACACACTGAAGCTGGGATGAACAAAATCAAAAAATTTTTAATTTGTTTATATATTTATTTGATCACTCAAAATAGGAGTTATTTTTCTAAAAGGATTTAAAATAGGCATCAGTCCTCCTTCCAAGAAGATTGCAGTGTAGTAGTCAATACCCATTTATTCCCTGCTGTTAATTAGATTAATTAAATGCTTCCTCTCTGTTCTTGTCTCAAAATGCAAATGCTGTGTTAGAGCTTTAGCAGAAATTCTGTTCAGATGCTGGGAATTGGTGTTTAGTCAGCTCACACAGTGCCTCACTTTTATGGTCACTGATAATACCCTTCATCTCTCTGCCCTGTACTTTCTCACCTAGGTCAGTGGTTCTAGGTCTCCTCTGCACACTTGTGTCATCTGAAGGTGAGACACAGATACAGGTAGAGGTAAAGATAAAGACAGATGACAATCTCTCAGCATGAACCTGAGTATCTGTATTTTAAAAAATCTTGCCAGATTACTCTGACAGCTGAGAACTCCTGGTGTATGGAAGGAACAATAATAATCAGTTTAAATGAATATCTTATAATTATAGTGTGTGCCACCTAACACCTGGATATGACCATATACTTCCCAGTTATCCCTTATCACTGTGGCTTTTTTAAGTCTAACAAACACAGATATAATTAGAATAATTAAAATTGCTTGTGAAGTTATAATTAGAAAATTTCTTTAAAATTAAAGAAAAACATAGCTTGGCTATAATCATCAACATTATGACATGATGAGAAAAGAAATACAAATTATGTTGTGGTCCTATAATTAACTCTATAATAACAATGGATTGACTCTGCATGTGCATAGCATAAGGGAACACAAAATGAGATTGTTAAGCCTGCATTCTTTAATGGAGGCAGTTTCTAAGGAATAATGCACTGTATACATCGAAATTACAGTACTTCTCAAAAATAAATAACCTGTAACTCATCCTAATACAAAACCGTATTGCCCCAAACCTTTGATCTTCATATCAGCTCTAAAGTGACTAGCAAATTGTACTATACCACTGGGCACATTTATTGTAGCATTTGATTTTAACTATACAGAAGGCCCCTGTTTACCCAGACCTGATTTTCATATCAGAATATCCATGCAAGGCTTAATACAAATCCTTTTAAGAACACTATTGACAGATAGAATTCCCAGTAGAAAAGTCACTTTAAAATAAAATACTTGTCAGCAGAGCAACAACTACCTCATTTTGCCTTGATTGGAAGAGAAAGAGATTTTGAATTATTCATAGAGGATTAAAAAAATTGCACAAAAGTGGCTAAACATAAGAAATGGGTAGTTTTTCATGTAATTGACAAATCGTTAAATAAATTACAAATTCAGGCCTTTTTCCTTATTGTGCCCTTTTCCACTGATAAGGCACAATAAGTTAATATATCATAACTAATAACAAGTATGACTCCTAAGTCACATTAGAAAAAAATAGAATGAGAGATGAGTACCCCTGCATGTTAAAATACCATTAAATATATGCTAATAAAGTCAAACACAGTTAGGTTACTCTTTTCTTTATGGTATTGCAGTAGACTTTTCATTTCTCTGACATTTGAATTTCCCCACAAGGTCATCAGAGTTTGCCATCTACATATTTTGATGCCTTTATTATCCTAAGCCTTGTACACGTAGATTTCAAAAACAATGTGTAATCAGTTATATTAATACTTATGAATGATTACTTAAGACCATATTGTATAAGAAATATACACTCGTATAACAAATATAAACTTGAACAAAGGCATCAACTCATTCAAGAAAAATGAGATGGGTTTTCCCCAAAAAAACTGATTTTATATCCTCATTTAGTTTTAATTATATCATTTTACTAAACTATACAAATAAAATCAAGATGTATTATATACAAGTAAGTGATGGAAATAACATGACAAATCATAGTGAACTCTATAAATTATGAAAAGCTACAAACAAGAATGCTTATAAACATGTTTACAACCAATTTTATAAAAATGTTCCAAACATAATTTGGCAGGATTAAGATGCAAATATTCTAAAAACAGTGTATAGTGTTTACTGAAACCTATGTTTGTTCCCACTAAAGTTCACTAATGAAATTTTAGAAATCAACTTTTGGATATTCCTTTTTTTTATTGTTTGGGATTCATTGAAGGTACAAATAATTAGGTTACAGTGATTCCACTTAGTAGATTGCATTATAAAGTCCCACTTATAATTGTGTTTAGCCCACAAGAGGTGTGCCATACACCATGAAGCCCCCATACCCATCCTCCTCCCCGCTTCCCACTTTCCGTATATCAATGGCCATGAATAGAACCTTCTCTAAAGAAGACAGATGAATAGCTAACAAACATATGAAAAAATGCTCATTGTCCCTAATCATCAGAGAAATGCAAATCAAAACTACCCTGAGGCTCAGCACCTGTGGCTCAATTGGCTAAGGCACCAGCCACTTACACCTAAGGTTGTGGGTTCGAATCCCCAGCC
>CAUYQV010041365.1:0-13772 GCA_963574575.1 Galagoides demidoff
GCCTTATATAGGTGTAATAGCTTAGCTGTGATTGGTCTATAAAATGGACCAATCAGGAGCAGGATTGAAAATGGACCAATCAGGGATAGGCACCAGTGTTTTCCCTTGATTGGCAGGTCCTCCAGCGCAGCTCTACTGGAACCTCTGGGGGAAGAAAGCTCCCCTGCTTGCTCCAGCCTGCCTGTTTTTTTGCCAGCTGCTGTCACCAAGACATGGTGGCAGGTCCCCTCCCCAGGCCCTACTCGGCTGAGCTGGCTGGGGTGCCACTTTTCCGGTATCATTTCCACACTATTTTGTTAACTTTCTTGTGCAAATTGTTTCAGATTTTGCCATCAAGAGTTCTTTCAGTTGCTCCTGTGCCTCTTTGATATACTCCCATCATTGTGTTTATGTGTTTGTTTTGAACACTTTTTTACTTTTTAAAAAATACACTACTAAGAGTCATAGAACATTTCTTTACTTTCTGTCACTACAAGATGCTCTAGGTTCATCTTGGATAGCTCCTGTTCAAGCTTTAGAATTAGCTGTTTCTCTAAGGAGTCCTGGTTCTTTTTATTGGAGAATGGTATTAAAAACCAAGATCTTTTCTCTAAGTGAGCTTATTGATATTGGGATGTTATTGCTTCTAAACCTTCTCACTGACAGAGTAATCAAATACATGTGAGTATACTAACCCTATGTATACATATATTTATAAATGTATTATATGTATTTATATTAACATAAATATAAGTTCATACCTATGTCTACAACTCTAATCTATTACCACATATATCATTCTAGCCTCCTTTCTTTGCTTATCTGTAACCTCTAATTTAAACAATGAAAAATTTGATTCTCACCATCTGCTATCCATATATGTAATGGTTCAATTGAAGAATATAAATATAATGTTTTCAGAATTAATACATTATGCCACTATGAGAAATAATTTTATCAAGTATAGTTTTTATGTACACTTCTTTCTGCTTTATGTCTTACAGACTCCATTTCTTTCCAGAGTTACATAGGTCAGCCCATTTTCCTAATAAATCACTTTTGTAAATAATTTTGTATAAGATTTGATATTCTTCTTCTTAAGGTAAAGAAGAAAATTATGCAACTTCAGGATCCACAAAACATGAAACCACTTCTATTAGAAGTCTTATTCATATGTGCTTTTCCCAATATGTAATGATTTGAGACAACTGGGGACAAGTTTTCCACACTAAAGGAGAAGGTTTAGTAATACATGACTATCTTAAGAACAAAAACTGAATGCCAACAATAAACTATCTAGCCTGGTGCAGTGGCTCATACCTGTAATCTTAACACTTTGGAAGGCCAAGGTGGGTGGATTGCTTGAGCTCAGGAGTTCGAGACCAGCCTGAGCAAGAGTTGAGACTCTGTCTGTAGTAAAAATAGAGAAATTAGCTGGGTATAGTGGCACACAATGACACCAGGACACTCTATCCAAGGCGACAGAATAAGACTCTGTCTCAGAAAAAAAAAAAATTAAGAAAATAATACTATTTAAAATAACATCAAAAATAATAAAAATCTTAGGAATAAATTTAATTAAGGAGATGAAAGATTTATACACTGAAAATTGTACAGATTGTACACATAAAATATAGATTAAAGAAATTAAAATAGACATAAATAAATTGAAAGATATCCTGTGTTCATAGATTAGAAGAATATTATAAAAATATCCATACTACCCAAAGCAATTTATAAATTCAATGCAATCTCTATCAAAATTCCAATAGCATTTTTCATGGAAATAGGAAAAAAATCCAAAATTCATATGAAACCACAAAAGACCCTGAATAGCCAAAGCAATCTTGAACAAGAAAAACAAAGCTGTACCGTACTTCTAGTTTCAAATTATATTACAAAGTTTTAGTAATCAAAACAGTATGGTATTACATAAAAACAGACACAAAGACCAATAGAACAGAAAAAAGGAGCCCAGAAATAAACCCACATATATATGGGTAACTAATTTTCAACAAGAGTGCTAAGAACCTGTAATGTGGAAAGGGCATTCTCTCCAATAATGATGTTGATAAAATTGAATATCCACATGAAAAAGAATGAAATAAGACCCTTATTTTACATCTTACACAAGAATTAAAGATTAAACATAAGAGCTGAAACTACAAACTCTAGCACAAAACAGGAGAAAAGCTCCTTGACATTAGGCTTGACAATGATTTTATACATATGATACAAAAGCACAGGTAAGCACAAAGAAACAATCAACAAAGTGAAGAGACAACTTACTGATAGGGAAAATATATTTGTGAACCATACATCTGATAAGGTATTAATATACAAAATATATAAGGAACTCAAACAAACAAACAGTAAGAAAAAAATTATCTGATATAAAAATAAGCAAAGGACTTTGTCTTAGTCTATTTTGTCCTGCTATAATAGAAATCCACAGACTTGGTAATTTATAATGAACAGAAGTTTATTGTTTCAGTTCTGGAGGCTGGTAAATCCAAGATTGAAGAGTCAGCATCTGATGAGGGCCTTCTTACCTACATCATTCCGTGGTAGAGGGGCAAAGAGAGGGCAAATGGGGGCCAAACTCATCTTTTTAAAGAAACCCACATCTGTGATAATGACATTAATTCATTTACTTCACCCTCATGGCTTTATCACTGTCATTAGAGTCCACTCCCAAAACTGTGTGCATCAAGGATTAAATTTCCAAGACATGCCTTTTGGGGACCATATTCAAACTAAATAGATCTAAATAGATATTTCTCCAAAGAAGACATACAAATGACCAACAAGTATATGAAAAATTCTCCACTAATCATTAGGAAAATGCAAATCAAAACCACAACAAGATAGTTCCTCACATCTTTTAGGATGGCTATTATTGTTTTTAAAGGTAAGTGTTAGGGAGGATGTGAATAAAAGGGACCCCTGTCTACTGTCATTGGGAATGCAAATTAGTTCAGATATTATGGAAAACAGTATGGAGGATCCTCAAAAAATTAAAATTATAAGTACCACTTGATCCAGCAATCCCACATTTGGATATATATCCAACAGAATTAAAATCAGGATCTCACAGACATCTGCACTGCCATGGTCACTACAGCATTATTCACAATAGCCAAGATATGTAAACAACCTAAACATCTGTCAAGGGACAAATAGATAAAGAAATTTTATACTTACAATCTTTACTTACAGCAAAGTATTATTTAGTTTTTAAAAGAAGGGAATCCTGCCATTTACAACATGGACAGATTTGGAGGGCATTATGTTAAGTGATATAAGCCAGATACAGGAAGACAAACACTGTGTAATCTCACTTATATGTGGAATCTAAAACAGTCAAATTCATAGAACCAGAGAGTAGAATGGTAGTTGGCAGGTGCTTGTGGGAGAGAGAAATGCAGAGGTGATACAAAGTCACACTTACGTAGGATGAGTAGGTTCTAGAGATCTATAGAGCATAGTGCCTATGAATACTGTATTGCATACTTAAAATTTGCCAGGAGGATAGATTTTATATATTAAGCGTTCTTTCCAAAAATAAAATTAATAATAATAATAATACAGGAGATGAGGAAACTTTGGGAGCTGATGTCTATGTTTGTGGCCTTGATAGTGATGCTGTTTTCATGGGTATGTACTTATCCTAAAACTCATCAAGATGTATACATTAAATATGGACATCTTTTTATCTATCCATCATACATCAGTAGAGTGACTTAGAAAAAATAAAAAGTTAAAATCTTGTGAAAGTCAATTCTTTAATGCAAGTGCTTAGTGACTTCAGGAATTGCTCTAATGTCCACAGTTGGAAACTATCTGGAGTAACTGTAAAGGCATGTTAAGAAGTTGCAAAGGCATTTTCCTTTACATACATAGAAAATGATGGAGAAGTCTCCATCCTGGATGGATGATTTTTTTCTTCATAAGTTAGTAATTGTATTTTTTTTTGTTTATTTTTTTTTTTTTTTGAGATAGAGCCCCACTCTGTCACCTGGGCTTAGAGTGCCATGGAATCAGCCTAGCTCACAGCAGCCTCAAACTCCTGGGTTCAAGCAATCCTCCTTCCTGCCTCAGCTTTCTGACTAGCTGGGACTACAGGCACCCACCGTAACACCTGCCTAATTTTTCTAGTTTTTGTAGAGACAGGATCTCACTCTTGTTCAGGCTGGTCTCAAACTCCTGAGCTCAATCAATCCTCCTGCCTTGGCTTCCCAGAATGCTGGATATAGGCATAAACCATCCTGCCCAGCCCTGGACAACATTTTTATTTTGATGAAACAGCTCTCTAGGACCTATCTTGAAGGAGGAAACAGAAGCTGCTGTGTTATAGAACACAAAAGATTGACTGTCTGTGTGATGCTGGGCACAAATATCAGTGCAGATTTCTCTACACCAGGATTTTATTAGCCTGATGTATATGTTTTTGTTAGTGTTCTGGTTAATACTTTACATAGGTCTTGAGTGATATGTCTCAAGCCTAATTTGTCTATGAACTGTTATTTTTAAGGCACAGTTTTAAACACATAAAGTTACATATGAAAATTTGTGTATTAAAGTTTAGTGTTTACCTCTGTGCTCAATCACATAAATTGTGAGCATGTCCTTCTCGGGCAAATATTTTCTCTCATTTGCATTTGTAGCCTTAACTTACAGTACAGTGATTGGTGGGTAGTTAAATATACATTATAATAAAATTTAGCACCTCCAACTGATATCCTTTGGGTCTTTCTTAGTTCCTGGCCCCTAAGCATACCTCTTTCTTCTCTGACCACTCACCTTCACAAGCTGGTAAGGTAAGGTAACCTTCTGCCTGACATCCTTGAGATCTACCCATCAGAAATTCAAAATCAAACATTTCATATATACCTGACAATTAATAATTGATTTGGCTCGATATTTTTATGGAAGTCCCTGATTCTATATTCTGTTTGCTGTCAGGTTCAGTGATGGCTGCAAGAATGCCTAATTTGTGGTTTCTGCCTGCTTGAAATTGTTCTTATGTCTGAGATAGAATTTCTTTTAACCTGCACAACCAGCTATAAAAATAACTTGCATTTGTAGAGCACTTAAGTTTCCAAAGCATCTTCCCACATTTTATCTATAATGCTCCCAATGACACTGAGGGTCAGACAGGGGTAACACTATCCCAGTCTTCACAGAAGGTACAGAACAGTTAAATGACACATAGGTTCTATACCCCCATCTGCCACTATTTCTAACATTTTGCCTTCTCTAACTTTTAATATTATGACTGTATGGTGCACACATGATTGTGTCATGAGTTTATCTCCTATGAAAAACTCATTTTCAAATAGAAAAGATAATTTTTGTAAGTCCAAGGAACAACAAACTAACATTCAAGTAAAAGAATGGAGTTTACTTAGAAGGTAGTCAACAAGTTTTAGATATTTTCTGAGAACCATCTTGAGTTTAGAAATTATTTAAAGGGTTAGACTTTCTAGAAAGCAAACCTATAGTGAATTGCTCAAAGCTTACTATTTTTCTAGTATAGCATCTAGAGTATCCCCAGAGTTAGAAATTTGCCTGAAGCTCCCTTTGCAGACTCTAGCTGAGAACTGAGGATATCTGATTCAGGACTTGTAACCCAAGAATTTCAACCCCACCCCCTATGTAGAATATAATAAAATATTACTCTGTATCCTGCAGAAAAGTAGTGCTATTCAGCCTCCTGGTAATTCATCTTTATAGATTGAGAACAAAAGGCCTAGTCAGCCTAATTATATATATGGACTAACACAATGATGGGCAGAACAATGCAAACAGATTCTTGCTGAAGAGAGGGAAATTGCTAAAATACAAAAATGCCAACTAGGGACAGACATATTTGTGGTAAGATCTGATCTTAATCAAACTATATCTCCTTCAGTACCTGTTGTCTTTATGGGACTTCCCAAGGAAGACTTTCAATTGCAGTATAAAGAACACCAGCTACTGGAAACCTCTGATTTGGTCCTCCTATCTTTGTGTCATAGTTTTTCATGTTTCAGATCTCAGGAGAGCCCAATTCACCCAACTTGGCCCATAGAATAGAGGGAGTTAAGCCAACAGAACTAACAATCTTGCCAGCCCTGTCTCTAATAGTGTGTGTAGTGAAACAGTTTCAAAAGAAAAAATAAAGTGGTACTGATACTAAAAAGGAAATGTAAAATGGGCTTTGGTGCAAATTGGGAAAAGTTGCCCTTGTAGGTGGGTGTAGTAGAAAGAAACTCCTATGCCAACCCAGAGATAACTTAGCCCTCACTTACCCCTTATTAGGGGCCATTTTTGTGAAGTGCACAAAGTGTACATATGTAGACAATGGTCCTAAGGGGAAGAGATGTCAGATGCTGCTACTTAAGGATGCTCAGTGAAAGTAACCTTAATTAAGACATCTGATATTCCCTGAAGTATTAATTGTCTCAAACATTGCATTGTACATTTACAGAATCAACTCAATTTTCTAGTCACTCTTACCAGGCATTTTTCTACGTACCTTGTATTTTGGTCACATACATCTTTTGCTTTTACTTTTTTACTTTTGAAAACATCTGGGAATCCATATTACTATCCAGTCATACTCCTGGACTATAATTCAGATTAGTTTCCTGTTATCTTCACATGTTTTTTATCAATTTTTTTTGCAGGTTTCTTCTAGAGCCAGGATCAACAAAGTATCTGCTTACATATGAGAAACCAACTGTTCTTGCCACAGTTTAGCACTATGCCTGCTCCTCAGCTACATTGTTCTATGCAGCCATTTTTATCAGGGAATCACTGGCCAAAGTAACTAGGCAAGAAAAGGAGGATCCTAGAAAAACATTATTAATTTTTAATACAACGGCCCCTGCCCTTGTTCTCATTAGGACTTACATAGTTACACAGCCTTAGATAAGTATTTTAATGTGCCTGGATCTCCATTTTCTTCATTTATGCAATGCAGATGATAAATCCTATCTATCAAAAGCAGATTGTGATAAATATTTACTGAGATCATGTGAGTGGCAGGAAAGGAATAAGATATTGGTATGTCCCAATCAGGCATTGCCAATGGATTTTTGGCTTTTAGTTTTATAGTGCCTGTGAAATTAGTAGGTGTCCTTCAAAGGAAGATCATGATAAGTACTCACTGAAGTCATATAAGTAGGCCTGAGGGGTCTCTAATGAAACTCACAGGTTTCTCATCAGTTCCTGTCTGTGCACTGAGAAATGAGATTCTCTTCCTCTCATCTTTCTGTCTTCATCATGTAGAATATTTTCTCTTTTTTATGAATTCACTGGAAACCAACTACAATTACACCTACTCTCATTAGAATACTATAACCTACAACAGATTATCAAAAAGGATACAAAAGAGCAAATATTCCCCCCATAAGGTTCAGGTAGGCAAAGAAGGTACCATCCAGCTAGTATGTGTGACTACAGTGCTGCTTTCATGTCACTGTCACATAATCAACCAGAGTCATGTATCAGACCTTCAAAATATAACCAGAAAAGAGAGCAAGTAGCCCCTTGTTGGTTATACCACAATCTGCCCCAAAGCACATGGCCCCTGCTATAAAAGCTCATGTTATTTTTTAGTCAGAGAGACAGATGTAAGGTAACTTCTCCTGTTCTCCTGATAAGAAGTCTGTCATATTAAAAATTCCTTTCTTTCTTGACAATCTTCATTCTCTCAATAATTGGATCTTTGTGTGATGAGCAACTGGACCTAGACTGAAATTCTCTTACAGTTTTGACAGCAAAAACTTGAAAATGCTCTTTAGACATATAGAATGAGAATTTCGTTGTTGTTGTTGTCTATTTTCTAGCCCTTCTTGATCATTGACCCAGAACTCAGACTGTCTTAAAATGTTTGTAATAGGAGAGAGAAGAGTGATACCAGCAGGACACCTCTTCTGAGACAAGTGGCAACTCCTGTAAGGCAATCTACAGGTACATAATACACCCCAAAGGAAAAGTGTCTGTCCCCTCCCCCAAGAAAGGTGTGCTTTTCCTTTGTTTCCTCTTCAACCATGCCTCTGAGTCTCCTACAGGCGATCAATAAACTGAGGACCTATTCTCTCACTCCATGAGTGAGAGCTTTGACAGGGAAGTCTACTACCCTGGAGGAACCCTGCTGAGACTTGGAACACCCTCTCCCAGGCAGAAAAGTGGAACTGGTGTTCGCACTGCCATTTTGAGTTTCTAGTCCACCCCTCCCCCCTTGACCACAGAGACAGCAAGAGGAGACCCAAGAGCAGCATCCACCCACCCTTCCAAGACCAAGCCCCTGCCCCGATCCTGCACTGGGAGAACTGCTTGATCCACACGTCCTGCATGGAGTGACCCTAAGAGCCAGAGCATTCTGCACTCAGCTGTTTCCCGGGCTGCTATCCCCACTTCCCGGGGCTTTGGTGGCACACGACCATGGCTGACTTCTGCCAGAGACGGCTGCATCGCCCTGCTGGCTGTGTACCCACCTCCTGGGGCTTTGGCGGTACACAACCAAGACTCACTCCTCCCAGGAAGAACTGCATCACCCTGCTGACTGCTGTCCCCACTTCCCCAGGCTTTGGCGGCAGTTTTAGGGACAGTCTCCAAAAGGTGAAAAATCAGTATGGGGCGGAATCAGCAGAAAAACTCTGGTAATCAGAATAACCACAGTAGATCAACCCCCCAAGGAAGGATGGGGCAGACACAATTGAAGACCCATTACATAAACAGATGTCTGAGATGTCAGAAATTGAGTTCAGAATCTGGACAGTGAATAAGATCAATAGAATGGAGGAAAGGAGGGAACTAGAATTTCAAATTATTCAAAACTTGTCCCAGGAATTCAATGATTTCAAAGATAAAATGATCAAAGATTACGATACACTGAAGTAAGAGGTTGCAGCCCTTAAAGATCTCAAGACCACGGTTGAATCCCTCGTTCATAGAATGGACCAGGCAGAAGATAGATCTCCGACACTAAAGACAAAAACTTTGAACGTGCTCAATCATCCAAAGCTCATGACAATGGAGAGCAAAAACAGACCACTTGTTCAGAGAGCTCTTGGATAATTCAAAGAAAACTAATATTCGCCTCATAGGAATCCCTGAAGGTAACAAAGTTGCTTCACAAAACACAGAGGCTCTCTTTCATGAACTTATGAAAGAGAATTTTCCAGATATGCCAAGGGATCCTGAAATTCAGATAGCAGACAGCTTCAGAACCCCAGCGTGACTCAACCCGAACAAAACATCCCCCAGGCATATCATAATCAACTTCACTAAAGTTAACATGAAAGAGAAAATCCTGAAAGCAGCTAGATGCAAGAAAACATTAACTTACAAGGGGAAGAATATTAGAATGACTGAAGATCTCTCTGCTGAAACTTTTCAAGCTAGAAGAGGGTGGTCATCAACCTTTAATCTAAAGGAAAATGACTTTCAACCCAGAATTCTGTATCCAGCTAAAAGGAGTTTCATTTATGATGGAGAAATTAAATACTTTAATGACATTCACATGTTGAAGAAAATTGCCATAACTAAACCAGCCCTCCAGGATATTCTCAGACCTATCCTCCATAATGATCAGTGCAATCCTCCACCACATAAATAAACCCACCCCCAAAATTTTGATCAAATTCCAATCTCCACAGTGGGAAAAGGATTAAAGATGTACACTGGACTTTCAAAAAACTTTATTCCCAAAATTATACCAGGCTTATCAATATTCTCAATCAATGTGAATGGCTTAAGTTGCCCTCTAAGGAGGCACAGGCTGGCAGGCTGGATATAAAAACTCAGGCCAGGTATCTGCTGCTTACAAGAATCTCACCTTACTTTGAAAGACAAGCATAGACTACGGGTGAAGGGATGGTCATCTATATTCCAGACTAATGGAAAGCAGAAAAAAGCAGGTGCTGCAATTCTATTTGCAGATACAATAGGCTTTAAACCAACAAAAGTAAGCAAGGATAAGGACTGTCACTTTATAGTTGTTAATGGTAATACTCAATACGATGAAATTTCAATGATCAATATTTATGCACCCAACCAGAATGCACCTCAATTTATAAGAGACACTCTAACAGACATGAGCAACCTGATTACTCCCAGCTCCATCATAGTCAGAGATTTTAATACCCCTTTGGCAGTGCTGGATAGATCCTCCAACAAGAAGCTTAGCAAGAAATGTTGGATTTAAACTTATCCATTCAGTATTTGTATTTAACAGACATCTACAGATCATTTCACCCTAATCAAACTGAGTACACATTTTACTCATCAGCTCACAGAACATACTATAAAATAGACCACATCTGAGGTCACAAGTATAACCTCAGAAAATTTAAAAGAATAGAAATTATCCCTTGTATCTTCTCAGACCACCATGAAATAAAAATTGAACTCAGAAACAAGAGGAATCTGCAGACTCAAACAAAAACGTGGAAGCTAAACAACCTTATGCTCAATGACAGAAATGAGATCAAGAAGGAAATTACCAAATTCTTGGAACTAAACAAGGAAGACATGAGTTATCAGAACCTCTGGGATACTGCAAAGGCAGTCCTTAGAGGGAAATTTATAGCACTGCAAGCCTTCCTCAAGAAAACAGAAAGAGAAGAAGTTAACAACTTAATGGGACACCTCAAGCAACTGGAAAAGGAAGAACATTCCAATCTGAAACTTAGCAGAAGAAAAGAAATAACCAAAATTAGAGAAGAATTAAATGAAATTGAAAACAAAAGGATTATACAACAGATTAACAGATACAAAAGTTGGTTTTTTGAAAAGGTCAATAAAATAGATAAGCCATTGGCCAACCTAACCAAGAAAAAAAGAGTTAAATCTCTAATTTCATCAATTAGAAATAGTAGAGATGAAATTACAACAGACCCCTCAGAAATCCAAGAAATCCTCCATGAATACTACAAGAAACTTTATTCTCAGAAATATGAAAACCTGAAGGAAATTGACCAATAGTTGGAAGCATGCCACCTTCCAAGACTTAATCAGAACTAAGTGGAAATGTTAAACAGGCCCATATCAAGCTCTGAAATAGCATGAACTATACAAAATCTCCCTAAAAAGAAAAGCCCGGGACCAGATGGCTTCACATCAGAATTCTACCAAACTTTTAAAGAAGAGCTAAAACCTATACTACTTAACCTTTTCCAAAATATAGAAAAAGGCAGAACACTACCCAACACATTCTGTGAAACAAACATCACCTTGATCCCCAAACCAGGAAAAGACCGAACAAGAAAATAAAATCATAGACAAATATCACTAATGAATATTGATGCAAAAATATTCAACAAGATCCTAACAAACAGAATCCAGCAACACATCAAACAAATTATACACCATGACCAAGTGGGTTTTATCCCAGGATCTCAAGGCTGGTTCAATATATGCAAATCTATAAACATAATACACCACACAAGCAAATTAAAAGACAAAGACCATATGATCCTCTCAATTGATGCAAAAAAGCTTTTGACGTGATTAGAACACTTGAGAGAATTGGCATAGAAGGGACTTTTCTCAAATTGATTGAGGCCATCTACAGCAAACCCACAGCCAATATCATATTGAATGAAATCAAATTGAAATCATTCTCACTCAGATCAGGAATCAGGCAAGGTTGCCCATTGTCCCCATTGCTCTTTAACATCATAATGGAAGTCTCAGCCATAGCAATTAGGGAAGAAAAGGCAATCAAGGGTATTCACATAGGATCTGAAGAGATCAAGCTCTCACTCTTCGTGGATGACATGATCATATATCTGGAAAACACCAGAGACTCTTCTACAAAACTCTTAGAAGTTATCAAGGAATACAGCAGTGTCTTAGGTTACAAAATCAACACCCATAAGTCAGTAGCCTTTATATATACCAACAATAGTCAAGCTGAAAAAACAGTCAAGAACTCTATTCCGTTCACAGTAGTGCCAAAGAAGATGAAATACTTGTGAGTTTACCTAACAAAGGACATGAAAGATCTCTATAAAGAGAATTATGAAACTCTAAGGAAAGAAATAGTTGAAAATGTTAACAAATGGAAAAACATACCTTGCTCTTGGCTGGGAAAAATTAACATTGTTAAAATGTCTATACTATCTAAAGCAATATATAATTTTAATGCAATCCCTATTAAAGTTCCATTGTCATACTTTAAAGATCTTGAAAAAATAATACTTTGTTTTATATGGAATCATAAAAAACCTCGAATAGCCAAGACATTACTCAGAAACAAAAACAAAGCAGGCAAAATCATGCTACCAGACATCAGACTATACTATAAATCCATTGTGATCAAAACAGCATGGTGCTGTTGGCACAAAAACAGAGAGGTAGATGTATAGAACAGAATAGATAGCCAACAGATGAACCCAGCTACTTACCACTATATGATCTTTGACAAGCCAATTAAAAACATTGAGTGGGGAAAAAATTCCCTATTTAACAAATGGTGCTGGACGAACTGGCTGGCGACCTGCAGAAAACTGAAACTGGACCCACACCTGTCACCACTAACTAAGACAGACTCTCATTGGATTAAAAACTTGAATTTAACACATGAAACTATAAAAATACTAGAAGAAAGTGTAGGGAAAATTCTTGAAGAAATTGGCCTGGGCGAATACTTTATGAGGAGAACCCCCCGGGCAATTGAAGCAACATCAAAAATATTCTACTGAGACCTCCTCAAATTAAAAAGCTTCTGCACATCCAAGGACACAGTAAGAAAAGCAAGCAGACAGCCCTCAGAGGGGGAAAAGATATTTGCTGGTTATGCTTCCAACAAAGGTCTAATAACCAGAATCCACAGAGAACTCAAACATATTAGCAAGAAGAGAACAAGTGATCCCATCTCAGGGTGGGCAAGAGACTTAAAGAGAAACTTCTCCAAAGAAGACAGACACATGGCCTACAGACATATGAAAAAAATGCTCATCATCCCTAATCATCAGAGAAATGCAAATCAAAACTACTTTGAGATATCATCTAATGACAGTAAGATTAGCCCATATCACAAAATCCCCAAATCACAGATGCTGGTGGGGTTGTGGATAAAAGGAAACACTCCTACACTGCTGGTGGGAATGCAAACTAATACGTCCCTTTTGGAAAGTCATCTGGAGAACACTTAGAGAACTAAAAATAGATCTGCCATTTGATCCTATAATTCCTCTGCTAGGTATATATTGGGAAGACCAAAAAGCACACTACAATACAGATACATGTACCAAAATGTTCATTGCAGCCCAATTCACAATCACTAGGTCATGGAAGAAGACCAAGTGCCCATTGACCCATGAATGGATCAATAAATTATGGCATATGTACACCACAGAATACTATGCAGCCATAAAGAAAGATGGAGATTTTACCTCCTTCATGTTTACATGGATGGAGCTGGAAAATGTTCTTCTTAGCAAGATATCTCAAGAATGGAAGAAAAAGTATCCAATGTACTCAACACTATTATGAAACTAATTGTTAACTATCATAGGAAAGCTATAATCCAAATGGAGTATAAGAATATCGGGAAAGGAAGGAGGGAGGGGAAGGGAGGGGGGAGGATGGGTGATTGCGGGGATCACACCTATGATTTTTCCTATAAGGGTACATGTGAATCTTTCTAAATGTTGAATATAAATGTCTTAACACAACAATTATGAGAATGACATGTTGGCTATGTTGGCCCATTGGATGAAAGTATTTCAAATTGTATATGGAAACAACACACTGTATCCCAGGATAGAATTAATGTGCACAAATATGATCTAATA
>CAUYQV010041366.1:0-10334 GCA_963574575.1 Galagoides demidoff
GCACTGCCTAGCCCTTCAGCCTTCTGTCTCGGCCATGTATAGCTGTATATTTTTTCAAACCTTTGGTTTACATTGGCAAGGACAAGACCATTCTGCTTAGAAATTCCTCTGGCTAAAAATAGACCTGCCATTCGATCCTACGCCAATCTCTTGTAATGAAACAAAACTACAAAAATATATGAATACCCCCAATGTTGACGCTGGTATATATATATATACTATATATAACTATATTTTACTATTATGCAAACATTCATATTATACTATAAGACAATGGGACATTTTAATGACATAGAAATTAAAACACTGAGTTTTAAAAAGTGAAAGAAAGAAGAGTGATCTAGATATGTTTGGAACTTTAGATTTAAAAATTGTATATCCTTTTTCACTTTTTTGAGAGTGTAAAACATTTGTAGCAGAAAATATTCCTGTTCTCTCCATTTTCCTCAAGAATTATTTTTTCATTATCCCCTCAAAGCTATACTAATATGCCAATTCCTCCTTTTTTGCTGTCCTATCAACATGTAATTGTGGTGTCATTTCGTTTATCTTATTCTCATTTGTGGGGACAGTTCTCTCCAGACCTTTTACTTGCCCAAATATTATACAGGCAGATTTCCCTGATCCTCCTCCAGCCCTCGCCTCTGTGCTATGCTAGTATTTTTAGTTCTACTTTCTGTTTTTCTCTTGCTGGGGCAAGAGAACGGAGTAAATCTGGATTGTGTTTAATTGCAGTTGGTAAATTTGATCTCTGATTCAACTCTCTTTCTTTGGAATTCTGTTCCTAGATCAAATATGTCTTGTTTTGCTGAGAGATGCCCTCAAATTTTAGAGTATTCTTCCTATTCAAGCTGAACTACCAAGCCAGTGCTGCTGTTGGGGATAGTCTCTCCTCATTTTAAAAAGTTCTTCTGGCTCATGTGCCTCTTGCCTGCTGTTAATACCACGCCAATATCATCTTGAACATGATAAAATCAGAGAAAATAGGGTTTGGGGTAGGATTTACTCTTACTGCACACTGAGGGCTTCCTTTTCATCTTCCCTTGGACCGTCACCATTAGTGATGACGTTGTTTTGTTTATTTTCTCTTCCTGTTCTATTAAAGCCTTGTTTGCTCTTAGGGAAATTTAACTCCTGGTGAGTTTTTCACACCATTATTTCTTGCCTTCCTTCCAGTCAGAGAAAAATTAGTCTGTTCCTGCAAAGTGGCAAAGAAGAGCTTCTACTTGGAAAAGGCACACGTTATGTGTGGGGTAGCACACCCCACTCCCAAAATGGAAGATGAGGGTGGGCAAGATTAAGGGGATTTTTCTGAATTTTGTCTGTGCACAACCTACACAGAACCTTTTCTAAAGGGATTTTACTTTGGATCAGGAATCAATTTCCAAAGTCTTCCACTTCAGCTGGGTATGGGGCTCATGCCTATAATCCCAGCACTCTGGGAGTCCAAGGCAGGGGGATTGCCTGAGACCAGAATGAGGAAGAGTGAGACCCTATCTCTACTAACAAATAGCAGGCCATTGTAGTGGGTGCATGTTGACCCAGTTCCTTAGGAGGCTGAGGTAAGAGGATCACTTGATCCCAAAAACTTGAGGTTGTTATGAACTAAAATGCCACAGCACTTTACACAGGGTGACAGAACGAGACTCTTTCTCAAAAAAAAAAAAAAAAAAGAAAGAAAGAAAGAAAGAAAAAAGAAAAGAAAGCAAAGATTTCTACTTCTGGATATTTTCAAAGTTAGAGCACTGCTCCTATGTTGTTTGTTGGTTTTGTTTATTTATCATTCATTACATTTCATTAGGTTGGGGAGGAAAGAAATATTATGATCTTGTTGCATCTACTTTGCCACCATCCCCCAGATGAGGCCTGAATGAAATGAAA
Organism: Galagoides demidoff; assembly: GCA_963574575.1. NCBI lineage: Eukaryota > Metazoa > Chordata > Mammalia > Primates > Galagidae > Galagoides > Galagoides demidoff. Next base: position 1,882 of record CAUYQV010041366.1, read on the forward strand.
ATGCCACTTCAGCTCTTTGTGTCTGACATTGCATGTTGGTAACTAAGAAAAACAATGCTTGCTTGTGTTGAATGACTGCTAATTTTTTTGTGTATGGTCTAATAAACTAAAAATAAAGTTAAAATGATGAATAATGAACAAGTCAATTTTTGTTTCTTTCAGAAACATTTTCCTCAAACTCTTACCAAGTTGATCATCCACACTGCATATGAACTAGGTTGCCAATTCTCCGTTTGCTTCCCTTTTTCCCTCCTTACTTTCATTCATTCATTCTTTTCTTCTTTCTTCTTTCAAGGGAACACTATATGGAGTCCTTACTTGTAAAGGTGTGGGGGGATGACAGGGTGGTGGAACCAACTGAGCTTCTTGGCTGTACTAATGTTCTCCACTCATTCTCTCCTCTGCAGTTCTAAAAAGTTCCTGTGTCCAAGATGTCCTGATCAAGTCCCATGGCTTCCTCTTGTTGACTTCTACTGGGCCTTATGCTTCTGGATTTGATATCACTTGGGACAATTTCTCTGGGAAGCCTTTCTCACTCCCCAAGACTGTGTTGGTGCCCCCTCAGGGGAGTCCCCTCCCATAATATGCTGTGTTGACTCTTACTTGCATTGATCACACTGAATGGTGATTACCCATCTCTTTTATTTCCCATCAGAGAGTAAATCCACAGGGAAAGGATGAAGCACCCAGCTCAGTGCTTTGCACATAATTGACCCTCAGTGAATATGTATTTCAGAACTAAAATGTTTAAAACTTGATAATTTTCCAAAGTTTTTAAAGCATTTTGAGGTTCAAAAACAGTGTAAAGTTGCCAAGTTGGTTCTCATCACCCCGTTCTTTGTGCTGTATGAAAATGGATGTGTACATGCATTCAGTTCAAAAAAGTATGACTAGATGGGCCAAATTTTTAACAGAATTTGGTAAAACACCAGAGCTAGGTTACATTCTGAACCAGCTGAGAAGCCACAGGCTTCATCACACTGTTATTTATGGCTTTATTTTACCATCATGGTTTCACCATTCTGACCTTCGCAGAATTCATCCAAGGCACAGTCTCTGCCCCGAGGCTTTGGATGTTATCATTCCACTGTGTGAAGTCTGCCCCCTGAGAAGTATCCTGCTAATACACATCTACCTCATAAGGATGTCAAACATTAATTAGGCAATTATCAGCTATCTTCAATAGGAAAACACGTGTAAGGGAACGTGTTCCAAGTCCACTCTAATTACATCCCATGTATGAATGAGTGCCTAAGACTATACAGCCTTTGGATTTGCAAAGACTTTGAATGCAGTGCAAAATCTGTTGTCTCTAAATATAAAGAATCAATCAGCAGGGATCAAAATGTCAGCACCTTTTCAGGAATTTTGCTCATTAAAACAGCTACAAAAGAGTACTCTGAATACATAACTGTAGCCAACTTATAGTCCAAGCATCAGAGCAAATAGGATCCTCCAGAGAGTTCCAGAAGTGCAAGGAACAAGCATTTTCAACAGTGGGGTAATGTGGTGGGAGGGGGGCTCAGGAGAACCTGAATTTGCCCAGCACTCCCGTCCCCCAAGCCAGCAGTAGATCAACTTGACACTTCCCGGCTCTAATTTATTTCCTCCTCGTTTTTATTTCACGGCATTCCCAATTATGCAGCTGCCAGGAAAGGAAGCAATGGAATTTCAATATAGAAAAGACCAGGCCACTTCTTTTCAGGCTAGACATTTCTGTACAAAGAGCCAGAGGGTCACATCTTCTGCCGCTTCAGGGATGCTTCCAGGACAACCAAGCAAGGACGAGAGACAGCACCAGCCTTTTTGGCTTTGCTCTTTCTTCAGTGGCTACACGATTTCTCAGTTGCCTGGGGGGATCATCTATATTAGGCCATTTTATTTGGTAAATGTTTCCCTACTTACTGAAGAGTGTTCATTATTAATGACCAGAAAGGGAACTCCTGCCTCCCGTGGCAGAAGTTGATACATTTGCTTTGTATAATTGCCGTGTATAGTTAGCCATGTGGTCATGCAGCTAAAATAAATTGACTTCTTCCCATAAGAGCCTCCCCAAGTGTCACGGAGCACTAGAGGGAAGCTGACTGCAGAGACTAATCTCTTCACTAACGCCATAGACAAGTCCAGAAACCAAAGGCAGATGGCAAGTTTCAGATGAATAGCGCTTTTTAATGGCTTCAAAATAGCTCTGTCTGTAAACCAGCTTTACTGAATGACGGCATGTAGCGTGATTTAACTTATCTACTGCTGCTGGTGTTAGATCTTCTGAGAACTTTTCTCTAATTCCTCTATGAGGAAAAAAAGATTGATCTCATGTCAAAAGGGGGAAACTAGAACAGTAGAAATTTCAAAGGCAAGTGGAACGAAAGGGTAACAAGGAACCTGACCTTCGAATAAATGACCGGTATCCTTTAAATACAGGAGTATCTCCTAGTCTGGTATTGAAAGAAAACATCCGTGTTGAGATTTAAGAGCAGATGCTGAACTCTGAAATGAAATAGGCCCAAGGTCTAGGAGGAAAGATCATGATAAAGACAGCATACCTTGGTCTGCCTCTGATAAGAATTCATATTCCACTGGCAAAACTAATCCTTCCTCATCTAAGCAAATGATTTGGAAAACGCTACTACTGATGACAACACAGGCATTCTACATGCTGTCAGGAGGGAAAAATGAGTATAAAAGATAATCAGTGTTAAAGGTGAATGAAGAAGTAAGTTCACACCTCTAATTTTCAATTTCTAGACATGTCTATAAAAAGGCACACTTCCCATAAGAAGCACATTGAGAGGACCATAATAGAGTAGTAGAAAAATTCTAGGAGTAGAATGTTTCTCACCAATTAGTAGGAATACCAAGCCAGGAATAGAAGGTGAGAATTAAATAAAGGAAAAATTCGATGGGAGCAGTAATTTTATGGCAAGAATATATAGTCACAGATCAGCTACAGAAAAAATTAGGCCACAATCAGATTTTTTTCCCTCTGTTCCTGTGTTGGAAATGAAATGATACAGAAAGCTGTTCCTTCTCATTCTGTGTTGCATCATCCTTTTAAAGCATATACAAGTGCTAGTAATTAGTGACCACTTGAAATTTATGCTTGCTATTTTGATAAACCCATTATATTTGGATTGGAATCTCTTTCCCTCCGCTCCCTCTTCCTCTCTTATTCAAATCTGGACTAAGCCTGGCTTGTTTTCTCATATCCTTTGATTCATTTTTATAGATAATTATTAATCTCCTGTAATGTCCAAAGCACTTGTAACACTGACCACATCTGCCAGGCTCCAAATTGGGTCAAGAGGACTTATTAGTATAAGGGGATAAAATCTTTGAAATGAAGATTATCTCCAAAATCCCAATTAGAAGCTTGGTGCCTTCTGGATATATACCTAGTAGAGGAATTATAGGATCAAATGCAATGTCTATTTTTAGTTTTTTAAGTGTTATCCAGATGTCTTTCCAAAAGGAACGTATTAGTTTGCAATCCCAGCAGTGTAGAAGTGTTCCCTTTTCTCCACAACCACGCCAGCATCTGTGATTTGATCCTATAGTTCCTCTACTAGGTATATATCCAGAAGACCAAAAATCACACTACAATAAAGATATTTGTATCAGAAGGTTCATTGCAGCCCAATTCATAATTGCCAAGTCATGGAAGAAGCTCAAGTGCCCATTGACCCACAAATGGATCAATAAATTGTGGTATATGTATACTATGGAATACTATACATATATTAGCCATAAAGAAAGATGGAGACTTTACCTCCTTCATGTTTACATGGATGGAGCTGGAAAATATTCTTCTTAGCCAAGTATCTCAAGAATGGAAGAAAAAGTATCCAATGTACTCAGCCCTACTATGAAACTAATTTAGAGCTTTCATATGAAAACTATAACCCAATTTTAGCCCAAGAATACGGGGAAAGGGGAGAGAGAGGGGATGGGAGGGAAGAGGATGGGTGGAAGGAGGGTGATTGGTGGGATTACACCTATGGTTTATCCTATAAGGGTACATGTGAATCTCTCTAAATGTAGAATATAAATCTCTTAACACAATAACTAAGAAAATGACATAAAGGCTATGTTAACCAGTTAGATGAAAGTATTTCAAATTGTATATAGCAACAGCACTCTGTACCCCATGATAGCATTAATGTACACAGGTATGATTTAATAAAGAAAAAAAAAGGAAAGCTCACAAACTAAAAAAAAAAAAAAAATCTTTTATAATATCCAGCATCCTTTGACAATCAGAACATTTAAGAAAATAGGCATGTAAAGGACATTTTTTAAACTGATAGAGGCCATCTACAGCAAAGTCACAGCCAATATCATATTGATTGGTGTAAAACTGAAAACATTTCCACTCAGATGAGGGATGAGGCAAGGATGCTCACTGTCTCCACTGCTACTCAACATGGAAGTCTTAGCCATCACAATCAGGCAAGAGAACGTGATCAAGAGTATCCAAATAGGATCAGAGGAGGTCAAACTCTCACTCTTTGCTGATGATATGGTCCTATACCTGGAAAATCCCAGGGACTCCACTTCAAAATCTTAGAAATGATCAAGGAATATAGCAGCATCTGAGGATACAAAATCAATACTTATAAGTCAGTAGGTTTTATATATGCCAACAATAGTCAAGCTGAAAATATCATCAAGGACTCTATTCCTTTTACAACAGGACCAAAGAAGATGAAATATCTGGGAATTTACCTAATAAAGGATGTGAAAGGTCTCTATAAAGAGAACTATGAAACTCTGAGAAAAGAAATAGCTGAAGATGTTAACAAATGGAAAAAAATACAGTGCTCATGGCTGGGAAGAATCAATACTGTTAAAATCTCCATACTACCCAAAGTAATCTACAGATTTAATGTAATCCCTATGAAAGCACCATTGTCATACTTCAAAGAGCTTGAGAAAATTGTACTTCGTTTTATATGGAATCAGAAAAAACCTTGAATAACAAATACATTACTCAGAAATAAGAACAAATCAGGAGGTATCACATTACCAGACTTCAGGCTATACTATAAATCCATAGTGATCAGAACAGCATGCTACTGGTACAAAAAACAGATTGGTAGATTTATTGAATAGAATAGAGAACCAAGAGATGAACCCAGCTACTTATCATCATTTGAACTTTGACAAGCCTATTACAAATATTCAGTGGGGGAAAGACTCCCTATTTAACAAATGGTGCTGGGTGAACTGTCTGGTGACCTGTAGAAGACTGAAATTGGACCCCCACCTTTCACCATTAACAAAAATTTATTCTCGGGGTGGCGCCTGTGGCTCAGCTGGTAGGGCACCAGCTCCATATACCGAGGGTGGTAGGTTCAAACCCAGCCCTGGCTGAACTAAACATAAAATAGCTGGGCATTGTGATGGGCCCCTTTAGTCTCAGTTACTTGGGTGGCTTAGGCAAGAGAATCATCAAAACCCAGGGGTTGGAGATTGCTGTGAGCTGTGTGACTCTACCTTTGGAGGCAATAAAGTGAGACTCTATCTCTAAAAACAAAAACCAAAAACCAAAAAACTTTAAAAATTGATTCTCACTGGATAGAAGATTTAAACTTAAGACCTGAAACTATAAAAATACTAGAAGAGATTGGCTTTGGAGAATAGTTTATGAGGAAGATCCTCCAGGCAATTGAAACAACAATAAAAATACATTACTGGGATCTGATCAAACTAAAAACTTTGGCACAGCCAAAAACACAGTAAGTAAAGCAGACAACCTTCAGAATGGGAGATTTTTACAGTTTATGCTTCTGACAAATGTCTGATAACTAGAATCTATAGAGAACTCAAACTACTCAATAAGAAAAGAACAAATAGCCCATTTCTGTGTGGCAAGAGACCTGAACAGAAACTTCTCAGATGAAGACAGGGCCATGGCCTACAAACACATGAAAAGTCCATCGACCCATGAATGGATTAATAAATTGTGGTATATGTATACCACGGAATACTATGCAGCCATTAAGAAAGATGGAGACTTTACCTCCTTCATGTTTACATGAATGAGCTGTAAAACATTCTTCTTAGCAAAGTAGCCCAAGAATGGAAGAAAACGTATCCAATGTACTCAGGCCTACTATGAAACTAATTTATAGATTTCATAACCCAATTTTAGCCCAGAAATATGGAGAGAGAGAGGGGAGGAGCAAGGGTGGGTGGAGGGAGGGTTATTGGTGGGAGCATGCCTATGGTTCATCCTATAAGGGTACATGTGAATCTCTCTAAATGTAGAATATAAATGTCTTAACACAATAACTAAGAAATAATGAAAAAAACATGAAGGCTATGTTAAACAGTTAGATGAAAGTATTCCATATTATATACAGAAACAGTACACTGTACCCCATGATAGTATTAATGTACACTGCTATGATTTAATAAAAAAAATTTAAAAAAGAAAAGCAAAAAATTTAAAAAAATCAGTAATCTAAAAGTCATTCAAAAATTACACAACCTAATAAACTACTGATGCCAAGAAAAAAAAAATCAACACACCTGGCCCGTGGGAAAAGGTGGCTGTGTTTGTCATCATTTCTAAAATTACAAAGTATGTCTGTTTCCTAAGCAGGATCCTTTGCCCTCAATTTTCTGTCCAGCTGCCTAGACCCCTGCTGCTCCAAATGGGGTCTAAATGGCTCCCTTTTCTGGTCACCAAATTCTGCTCAGGAGTCCATACCTCACCAAACTCTCCATAAATCACCCAAACTCCCCTCAAATTGGGAATTTGTAGTCCTTCACGGGGGAGGGGTTGGTTAGTGCTGTTTCAGGCCAGTGGCCTCAGGCCCCATGGCTGGCACAGCTTCAGCAGTGACTGGAAGTATCTCTGCTAGACTCCGTGGTTCTGGGTTACAATTCCAGTCCAGCAAACCACCACTTTGCTGCACTCCCAGTGATGCCTGTCTTCACCAGCATGCCGAGAAAGGTCCAGTCCCCTCCTTCTCACCTGAAGCTGTGAGGAGATTTGAGCTAAGTCTGCCATCTTGCTCTGCCTCCTCTTAGGAATCAATTTAACCAAAGATGTGAAAGAGCTGTGCACTGAAAACTATAAGACATTAATGAAAAAACAGTTGAAGAAAACACAAATAAATGGAAAGATATCTTGTGTGCATAGATTAGAAGACTTAATATTGTTTAAATGTTCATATAATCAAAATTAATCTACTGATTCAATGCTTATCCTATAAAAATTCTAATAAAATTTTTCACATAAATTAAAAATAATAAATCCCAAAATTTGTGTGGAAACACAAAAAGACATGAACATACAAAACTTGGGGGTGGGGGACAAACAAATCACAAAACTGGCACCATACTACCTGGCTTCAAAATATATTGCAAAGCTATAGTAATCAAAAGGGCATGATACAATGGACACATAGATCAATGAAACATAATTGGGATCCCAGAAATAAATCTAAAAATGTATAGTTAATTGATTTTCAACAAAAATACCAAGAACACAAAATGAGGAAAGGGCTGTTTTTTCAATAGATGATTTTTGGACAACTGAATATACACATACAGAAGAATTAAATTAGACATTTATTAATTACACACCATTTACAAAAGTCAATTCAAGATGATTAAATACTTAAACCTGAGACCTGAAACTGTACAACTATTAGAAAAAAATAGGAGAAATCTCCAGGACATTGGTCAGGGAAAAGATTTTTGGGGATATTATGTACACAAAAGCATAGGCAACAAAAGAAAAAAGAGTGTAATTACATCAAACTGAAAAGCATCAACACAGACAAAGAAACGATCAACAGAATAAAAACAAAACCTTCAAAATGGCAGGAGATATTTACAAAGCACACATCTGATAAGGGGGTAATATCCAAAACATGGAAGAAACTTAGACAACTCAATACTAAGAAAATAATTAACCGAATTAAAAAGGTCCAAAGGACCCAAATAGATCTTTTCTTAAAAGAATTTATACAAGTGTCCAACAGGTATATTAAAAAATGTTCAAAATCGTGTATCATCAGATAAATTCAAATTAAAATCACAATAATATATCCCCCTATACCTGTTAGAATGGCAATTATCAAAAAGCCAAAATAAAAAAATAGAACTACCATATGATCCACTAATCCCACCACTGAGTGTATACACAAAGGAAATGAAATCATTATGTGGAAAAGATATCTGTATCTTTTACTTATTATAGCATTCCTCACAATATCCAAGATTGATCCACAGACTCAATTTAAGTGTATGTCCATCAGTGGATGAAGAGATAAATAAAATGTGGTATGCACACACAGTGGGACAACAGAGATGACCCTGAAGGATGTTATGGTAAGTACGATAAGCTAGGCACATGAGGATAAACACTGTCTGATGTCACTTCTATGTGCAATCTAAAAAAGTTGAGCACGTAGAAGCAGTGAGTACAAGGGTGGTTACTG